>PVKS010027211.1:0-27766 GCA_004027875.1 Aplodontia rufa | reverse complement strand
GTCAGTAGGTGAATCTGCTAACGTGTACATTATTGACTGTTGCCAAAGGGAGGAAGTCACTAGGGTGTGTTAGCCCAAGGCAGATGTCTGGATCAATCACACTTGGGAACTGGGAGGAGATGAAGAACCTGGAATGGTGTCAAGGGGAATAAGTACTGCTTCCTGTATGTGAAAGACCAACTCATCTTCAAAACGGAGGCCAGGGCAGCACACATCTGCAAGAATTCACTCTGCTTACATTCCTGTGGATCCACAAGAGGCAAATGAAGAGACACAGAAAGCAGATGGAAGTTTGCTGGGCCTGGAGAGAGGCTGAGTAGGAAGTGACATTGTGTATGAGGTTTCTCCTCACAGTGGTTAAATGTTATACGTGGTGATGATGCTTGAGTGACATGGTGAATGTGCTAAATACCACTAAAGTTTAGAATCTGAAAGCTTAAAATGGCAAATTTCACCTTACATGTTTTATTATAATAAAAACTCATGTTGCTAACATGATCTGAAATTTCATATATGTTATACATTCATATATACATAATTAAATACATATGTATGTACAGATATGTACATATGCATACATGTATACATATATATGTACATTCACATTAAATCCTCAAAACATAATAAATGAATAGGATGTCACGTAAAATGTTGTCATAGAAAACCATGATAGTTTAATGAGAAAATTTGATTTTCTTGTTCATATCTCAACTCCACCTCTTATTGTCTGTATAATTGCTACATTTTATGATCTAATATTCCTTATTGCAAAATAGGTAATTCAAGTATCTGCCTTATTGGTTCTTTTGAACATTAAATACAATAATTTATATAACAACATTAGAAGCCAGGCTGGCACTTAATAAGCATTCAGGAAGACACAGCAATTTTTACAATGTTTATGAGTAATTTATTACTTTAGTTAGTGTCTAATCTGTTTTTAGAAGAGCATTGATCATAGACCTTGGTTAAATAATGTCTGACACTTTTGCCCCTTCCAAATTTTGCCCAGTGGAACTGTGATGGGACATTTGCAAGTCAATATTAACTAATGGTGGGGCTGGAGTGGTGGCTGGGTGGTGACAGCGCTTGCCCAGCCTGAGCAAATACGTGAGCTCAAACCCCAGCACCACATACACAACAGTCTTGGAGCGATGAAGGCCACATGAAAACCTAAATAAAAATTATTTCTCTCTTTCTCTCTCTCTCTCACTGTCCCCTCTCTCTTTAAAAAAAACAATCAGCTAATGGTTTTTTATCTGCCCATCTCTGGGATAGCTTGACTTAAAATTCAGTTGGGACCATAGAGAAATTCCTCTTGTGAGAAATAGAAAGTCTGCTGATTCATGCAGACAATTGAAGTTAGATCCTTACCTCTCACCCTGCACAAAAAATCAAATCAAAATGGATCAAAGAATTTGGAATTAAAATAACAACTATGCGATTATCAGAAGAAAAAAATAGGATAAACACTCCACCACATGGGTATAGGCACCTCTTACCTTAACAAGACTCCCATAGCACAAGAATTAAAGCCAAGAATCAATGAGTGGGATACCATTAAACTGAAATGCTTCTGCACAACTGAAGAATTACTCAAGAGTATCAAGAGAGAACCTACAGAATGAGAGAAAATCATCGCCTGCTATGCTTCCAACAGGGGACTAATATCCAGAATATACGAAGAACTCAAAACACTTAACACCAAAACCACACATAATCCAATCAATAAATGGGCTAGGGAACTAATAGAAACTTCTCAACAATGAAGGTCCAAGAAGTCTATATATATGAGAAGTATATGAGAAAATTTTCTAAATCACTAGCAATCAGAGAAACGCAAATTGAAACTTCACTCAGATTCCACCTCACCCTAGACAGAGTGGCAAAAATGAATACAAACAATAACAGGTGCTGGAGGGATTGTAGGGAAAAAGGAGCACTAACACATTGTTGGTGGGACCGCAAACTTGTACTTGTCTGGAAAGCAGTGTGGTGACTCCTCAAAAACACTAGGGATGGAACTACCGTTTGACCCAGCTATCGCACTCCTGGGTATTTTCCCAAGAAAGCTAAAATTGAAACACTACAGAGACACAGCTACAACAATGTTTATAGCAGCTCAATTTACTAATAGCTATACTATGGAACCAACCCATATGCCCCTCACTGGATGAATGGATTCAAACACACACTCACATACAATGGATTTCTACTGTGCTATTACAGAGAATGATACTGCGGCATTTGCAGCTAAATGGATGGAAATGGAAAAATCATGCTGATTGAAATATCCCAAAAACAGAGACTTAAGAGCCAAATGTTTTCTCTGATATGTGGAAACTAGAGTAAAACCTAAGACAGTATGAAAGTTAGTTAAGTCGAATTAATAAACTCACTAAAGTTGTAATTTCACCTAAGCTGGGGGAATCATAACTATGAAGGTTAGGGGAGTAGGAAGGGGAACAGGAAGGGGAGAGAGAGAAAAGGAGGTTAACAATACAGCTGGGAACACACGACTCTCATGAGAAGCCAAACTATACACAGGAAGGCAGAGAAACTCAGAAATTTCAAAAATTAATACACATGTATATCTAGAGCATGGGGGTATTGCAGAGGAGACGTGAGATGGAGAATGGACGAAGGCAGGGAGAACCTGGACTAGGATGGACCTTAACTTATTTCTTCAATATCCATGTATGCATGAATATGTAACAATGATTCCCTCCAATACGTAAGACTATGTTAAGCAAATAAAATAAACGAGAAAGTCTGGTAATTCATTTTCACAAAATAGCATTAATTGGATCCAATTGTGGTCATTTAAATTATAGTGTCCCCCTTTTCACACCTAATTTTTAAAATTAGCCAGCTGTGTGGATTGTACCCCTGAGCTCCTCCAGTCAGGGTCAAGGGCAGCGCAGCCTTAGGTTAGGGATAGAAGCAGGTTGACTTCCCACCCAGTGCTTCCTAGCCAGGTTGCAGTGTAATGCCCTGCAGGCGGTAGCCAAGTTTTAACTTGCCCACCAATTTCCAACAACATTTGATTTCGGATGGCACCTCAGCATTTCTAGCACTGTTAGGCCCTCCAGGTATGGAAGATGTGGATGTTGCCACACACAGAAGTCCAGCCAAGACCCATGGTTGGCAGATGTCAAGGACTTGCAGGTGGCCGGCAGCCTGGGGAATGGTAATCCGCTCACCTTCAATCTAGTCAGGCCTCCATCAGAGATAGCCACTCAGAGGTGTATGGAGAAGCCCCCAGAGGAAGCTCATGAGCTCCTCCCACCCGATCCCCACAGTATCTCCCTAGACATCTGGAAAGCTCACTGCGGCTCACTGTGGGTCCTGTTTTCCACCAACAGGAGGAGTGAGCAGAGAGGGATGTCTCTAACCACAGAAGCTGTTCTCCCTTTCCTACATGGGAAATAGTGTGCTCCAAAGAATGTCCCAATTGGAGATCATTTTCTGCCTTCCTGCAAAACTCTCCCCCTCTCCTGCCCTTCTTCAGGCTGTTGCCTGAGGGTAGTTTCATAAGACCAACAGAAATGAAAATACCTGCAGGGATAAATGTCTTAGGTGCATGTGTGAATGCACTTGCATGTGTACACACAACACACATACACATACTCACACTCACACACACACACCCCTTCAGTGTGTGAGTGGATACTCAAGTAGAAGAGTTAGAACACTTGATCTCAGAGAACAATCCTGCTAAGATCCTGCAACATTCCTCCTAAACTTTTAGACATGAGAGGAAAATGCAGAGAGATCCGTACCTCATGGCTGCTGTGATCGAGGCTGCAGCTGTGCAGGGCTTTCTGGCAGCAGGGCTTCTCAGAGACCTTGTGATCTGCCTGAAACACCAGGACAGAGCTTTATAAGCAACTGATAATGTGAACCTTGGAACTAAAAGTTGGAAGCTGAAACTGGAAAGTGAAACTCAACCAGGTAAATTCCAGCTCCAAGAAACTGAAACGTAAGAGATGGAGATTTTTCCTGTGCCCTTATGAGAACAGTTTGAGAGGAGGCTGATGAAACCTGTTTTGCTGGTGTTGGAATTCTTTGTATTCCTCAGTATCCTACTCTTTTGCTTCCCTTTTGGAAGCATGTTCAATGGCATAAAGCTTCTATGGAATCTCCTGCTTATTTATAGAAACAGAGAAGCCCTATGTGCCAGCATCCCAAGCCTTCAAACAGAGCATGTAGGGCTGAATGACAATGTGTTTCTCAGCGACAATGCTCTCTTTTCTGGCCACTTAAGGTGATCTGATTCCCCAGAAATTGTTCTCATAGCCGTGCATGTGAGAGCATGCTTCAGTTCTGCCAAGTCTTCTTGCAGTGATGACAAGGGTCCTTGCTCTGCCTTAGCTGCCCATGCGATCTTATGAGTTGGTAGGCAGATCCAAGAAGAATACCCCTGTGGTGTGTCTGGGATTGCGGGTACAGGCTTGATATTTTATTACTGATGACTGCTGAGTTCTGGTTACCTCAACTTTCCCTGAAAATTTCTTCATTCTCCTGGTGTGTGTAGTGATGTCTTGGCTCTCCAGTAGCTCACAGAAACAAACTCACCCCAGCCTCAGTTAATTTCATCATGGCCAAGCCCTTCATTGTGAAGAGACATCAGACTTGTTTCCCTGGAAAGCTGACTGTATATGGGCTGGCCCTGTCATATATAATTTGTGTCCCACTGTCAGCCATGATTTTCCTTGTGGTTTTGTAACAGTTAGGGACCACCATGGGCACAGCAGACAAAAAAACCCAAAAAACTCTGGAGGCCTTAGCCCCTGACCAGTCATTCATCAAAAGATTTATACTGAGAAAGGTTACAAAATATTGGAGGCCTTCATTCTCTAAGCAGTTATTCCTTACAATAGGGAGACATTTTCCCTTCCTCCTTCTTCCCACATTGTCAACAATCTTAAACCCAATGACTGAGATGACCACAAGAGTTGGGACACCACAAGATTCAGAACATTGACATCATAAGGTCTCTAGGAAGAAACTAAGTATCGACTGATCCACATTTTTCACAAGGAAAAAAATTTCTTTAAAAGGTATAACTCTCACGGTGAGTAAGAAATGCCAGTCCCAAGTGCACCCCAGCACCTTGGGGAAAAGCTGCTCTATCCTTTGTTTGAAGAGCACCTTGAGCCCCTTGCCTAACAGTGGCATTTCCCTGAGTTGAAGTCCCAATCCAAGCCCCCCCTCCATAGGATTCTCATACCTGCCTCAGCCTCACGTCTATGATTTCCTAGTCCAAATATCCCTTCTGTGGTCACAGTCTAAAAATAATCAAACTAGAGGACTCTTGTTCGCTAACAGAGGAGACTATCAAGCAGTTGATTAGACACAGAGTGAACTGGAGGTAAGAGATGCAAATTTCTGAAGGTGCCTTTTGCCCACAGCTGTATGCTCAAGAGTCAACAGGTAAGAACCAGGTACTGTGTTTTTTTCTTTGGTTTCAGGTATGTGCTGTGTAGGCGAAAACCTGTTACCAGTGATCATGTATCTGGATGGACCATACGTTTCTAGTGCTACAGTAACCCAGGCACTGGTCAGCATTTGTACCCACATCTACCTCATTCACTAACAGGGAGTACCAACCTGAGACAGGGATTTGGGGATACAGAAAAAGGAAGGTATACTGAGTCACAGAAGAACCGTATCTCAGTGAACCCTTGGAATATAGGAATCACCCAAGAAGCTTAGAAATGTAAAACAGGAAACTCATAAACCACCCAGCCCATGTCCTTGGCCCTCTTCCTTGTCCCAGGTCCTAGTCTGCAAAAAGTAGCAGGATGTGGGCAATATGCAAGCACAGGGAAAACTGGTGTGAAATGGTCCAGCTCCACCCTGATGTCTCCTCTAGTCCAGCCCGTTGTCACTGTCCTTTGAGGGAAACCACCTTCTCTCTTGAATGTGCATCTTCTTCCTAAATAGCTCTCTTTGTGTCATTGCCTGGTGTGTGCAGAAATTCTTTATTCTTTTCCATTACATATGCCAAAGACCCCACTTGTCCCGAGTGGAGGTCCTCATCCTAGGAAATCCTCTGGTATCCAGCCCATTGTGGCCTCTCGGTGAAGCTGGTGTCTGGAATCTGGATGATTGCACAGAACTGGGAGAATTGAGGGAGACTGCTCTGTTTTCACTCCTCCATCTCTGTGCAGAAGGAATCTGGTATAACACATAAAGATGTCCTCCAAAAAAATTCTGGTTGTTATGTTTGGTGTCAGTTTGACAGAAAGAAACAGTCAACCTGGTTTAGAAATGCAGGTGTTGGAACCAGGTTCAGTGGAGCATGCCTGTAATCCCTAGTGGTGTTGGAGACTGAGACAGGAGGATCACAAGTTCAAAGCCAGCCTCATCAACTTAGCATAACCTTGTCTCAAAAGAAAAGGGTTGGTTTTTTAGTACCCCTGGGTTCAATCCCTAGTACCAAAACAAACAAACAAATAAATTAATTAAAATAAAAAATAAAAAGAAAGAAAGAAATGAAGGTGTTGGGATTGAGAAAGTGACAAACCAAAGATTGAGCCACTGACATCGTAATGATGTAGGGTTTTTGAGATGAGGCCAGATTCTCTGCTCCCGCTGGTGAATGAAGAGGGCCTGGCGGCTACAGAATTCCATAGCTGAAGTAGCCCGTTTTCAGTGTTTGCAGCTCTTCTCAGTTAGAACTGAGAAGTTGGGCTAGTTGCAGTTCCCTCAGGACTCTGAAGCCCTAAAGTGTTGGCAGCTACCCAGCCAAGAGCTGGGATTTCCTGTGGCGCGTTGCAGCTCTTGGTGCGGTGGAAATTCACCTTGGGAATTCGGCGCCGATCTTCTGGGTCCTTGTCTCATGAATTTGAAGAATAAAATCCACAAACAACCATGGAAGGAGGAGTAAAAGGAGTAGGATTTATTTAGGAAGAAGAGCAGAGACTCCACAAGGCAGAGGGGTACCTGGAAGCAGACACCCTCTAATGGAGGTTAGGTGGGGGTTTGTATTGACTTTGGGTATGACCATAATTAACATTCATGCAAAGCAGGTATTGAGAAATGCATCAACTCCATTGGTTAAAATCTATGTAAAGCAGGCATTGAAACTGGTCAAGAGCACCATTGGTTAAAATCTATGTAAAACAGGCATTAAAACTGGTCAAGAGCACGATTGGTTAAAACAAAAGGTGGCAAATACTTCCTAGTACCCACCTGTGACCACCCCCATCTCTTAGTTGGGACAAAGGTGAGCCTGAAGGTCTTTTTGCATTTGAAGGCCCTGGGCAGGCCTGTGACCACCCCCATCTTAGTTGGGACAAAGGTGAGCCTGAAGGTCTTTTTGCATTTGAAGGCCCTGAGCATGCCCTGTCAATCACTCTCTGCCTCTACCAGCTAGCTCTTGGATAGGGGCCCTCCTCCTGACTACCTAGCCATTTCACTGTCTCTCATAATCTGTCTCAATAAGAGGCTTAGATGGGGCCTCTGAATCAATGTATATTATACCTCTTTTCTACCTCCAAAACATAGGGATGGAGTTTCTCTGCAATTACCTAATCTGCATAAGACCAGAACCAAAAGGTGACCATAGTCTCCTTGCATCTACCCTGATATTTCACTTTCTGTGGCAGAAGAGGAGACCAAGGAGTATATCCACACCTAGATGGACTTTGTTACAAGATAGTATGTGCCCCAGAGGCTCAAATTCCAAAGTGAATCACTGAGAAGTTACTTCCTGTTCCCAGGTCCATGGGTTCTCTTTAATGTTTGTTTACTGTACCTCTAAAATTGTCATGTCCCCCATTCCCTTTTCCAATTGAGGAAGGTGTTTAAGCTTCACCTCTCTCCCCCACCACTGAGATTCATTCTGTTTGCATGGACTATGTTTGAACACATATATATCTATGCAATTTTTTCCCCTCTGTCAATTTCTCTATTTCCAGGTTACTTCAGAGACTACAGTTATTGAAATTTCAAAGAGAAAAGAAAGTTGAGAACTTCTCTACAAAGGAAAGAGAACAAATTCCAGAAAAAGCCTCCCAATCCTGGAGCTCTTGGACTGGAGGTCAAATCCAGGTGCCATGGTTGGAACAGAGAACTTTATTGCACCAGCATGGACCCCCTTCTCTTTTATTTTTTTTTTGGGGGGGTTAACTCACATGCACTTAACCTCCGAGCTACTTCCCTAGTCCTTTTATTTTTTATTTTGAGACAGAACCTCACTAAGATGCTGAGAGCTTCCTTAGCTTGCTGAGGCTAGCCTGGAACTTTGCTCCTCTTCCCTCTGCCTCCCAAGTCCCTGGGATTACAGGCATGCACAGACACAACCAGCTACACTCCCTTCTTCTGATGCTAATTCCTGCCCAATGTCAACACCAGCTGTGGTGTTTGAGTTGAAACACTTAGAAAGTAACTGGCCCAGCTGAGCCCCAGCAATCCCAGGGCTTGTGCCAAACTTGAGGAAAGGCTGGGGTGTGGCTAAGGGGTGCAGCTGTTCCTTTATGGGTCCAGGCCCTACTGGGGCCAGGTGGGCAGTCAGCCTCCCCTTGCCCTTCCTGCCCAGGATGGGAGGCAGTTGCTGGGATTCAAGATGACCAAGGAAAAATCTCATCTGAAACAGACTTCAAAGTTTATAGCACAAGGTGAGTTAATTCTAAGGTGGAAATAATATGAAGCTTTGAGGGCAAGTACACAGATCTTAACTCAGATGACGTAACTGGCTTAAGGGAGTCTGAAGAAAAACTACAGCAACAACAGCAAGAGCCTTGCACACGGGGAAACATGCTTGTAATGGGACTGGCAACGAAGAAACAAGAGGGGCAAGACTACTCAAATTCAGTACCTCAAGCAAGTCCAGCTCAGTTGTGATCAACAATACGTAGACCCAGCAATCAGCTTGTTTTCCCTAAAAATGAAAGGCGAACTGGAACAGATGAAAGACAAACTGGAACAAGCCCAACATGGACCGAGTGCCTGGAAGTTTAAGCCTGATAGGTAAACAAATCACACTCCCCAGTCAAGGCTTCCCTGAGGGTCCCATGAGGAGAAAGCTGTGGTGGGACAGCCAAGTACTCATTTCTACACCAAGACTCAGACTTTTTGAGAAAAAAATACCACATATTCTTATACCGTGCAGCTTGGAATGATTAATGCAAGACTTATCAGATGGTCCTTGTGTTTCAGTTTTTTGCTCTTCCCCTTCCCCTGGCCTCTGAGTCCTGATGCTGTCAGACTGTTCCAAAGAAGAGGCCACCTCCAAAAAAATTTCCCTTCTAAAACATGTAGACACTTGAGCAACATTTATGTTTGAAGAAAATAGAGGGAGAAATGGAAGTCTTATATCTGTGGCACACTGGGCCTTCAGACCATTTGGAGGATTGAAAACCTCAAGATTTAAAAGTCATGAATGGAACATGTAAAATTCCAGTAAAATGTAAAAATAGAATATGCATCGCTCTTAAGCTGGAGCATAATGGCTTAGAGACACTGTGTATCGGTTTTGCCAATAAGACTGTGGACTTCATGATTGTTGTTGAACTTCTGGGTCAAAACTCAAATGAACCAAACAGATAAAAAGTTAATGGTGAAGTGTTGAATGCTTATCCAAGAGAACCAAGAGCTGACCCAGGGTTGTATAGCACAGCTTGAAGCAGAGGGGCTTTGCAGAAGAAATATAGTGAGGAACTTAAAAGCAGTAAGGATGAACTGAATGACTTCATCATTCAGCTTGACAAGGAAGTAGAAGGGATGCAGAGCCCCATTCTAGTTCTTCAACAACTGAAGGAGATGTGCCAGCCGTTGGTCCAGTACCAACAGTAGCAGTCTCAAGCCTCAGCCCCAAGTACAGCAGCACTACATCTTTTGACCTGTAGAACAGGCAGAGGCCACAAGTAAAAACTGAATTCGCCTGGCAAAGGGACCAAGTAAGGGGAGCTCCACCTGCTGGAGGATCTGGGTCTGGATCTCACGTGGAGGGGAACAAAACAGAGGATGACTTTGCTTGTTCTCCAGGGAATGATAAGTCCTCTAACAGGTCAGAGGACAGAACTGGCAGAGGAGGTAGTAGTTTCATAAAGCAACCCAGTGTGAGGGTATGAGAACTATAGACTCTACGGTGGGCAGTGAAAATTCTCTCACGCACCATTCAAATGACACAGACTCCAATCACGACCCTCAAGAAGAGTATGCAATGAGTGGGAAAGGTCACCAATCTGGATTCTCCCCAAGTTCAGAATGGCTTGGACTCAAGAGTAAATGTACAGAGTTCAGTTTTGTAATATTTTTCCAGCAAACTTTTATAAAGTGTCATTTAATTTGGGAGAGGATACTGTTCAGAAAACTAATACATAATTTTTGTTAAAATTTGCCTTTTTCTGTGTGTTTTTGTTTTATTTGGTTCTTTTCTTTTCCCACATATTTCCCCCTTGCTTCAATACCTCTGCCACTTTGGAAACTATTAACAGTTAAGTACTTTGAATGTTGCTAAAATGACATTTTGTGTAGGGTCAAGTTATTTTTACATGAGTTAATGTGAAATTGTAAATGGAAATTTTTCCTTAATGTATAACATAACGATGTCTGTACAAATCTGTGTCTCTGGAACCTGTGCTGTGTAAGGGCACTCTCCCTCATGCTGTTCTATACTTATGCACCATTCAAACTTGTTAGACTAGATGTGGGCTTATGACAGCCAAGTTTGCCCAGTACTGTAGATTTTTATCACCAAAAGTTGGACTTGTTGATGGAATCCTCTAGTAGTTTCAGTGTTGGACTTGTTGATGGAATCCTCTAGTAGTTTCAGTGTTGGACTTGTTGATGGATCCTGTAGTAATTTCAGTGTTGGACTTGTTGATGGAATCCTCTAGTAGTTTCAGTGTTGGACTTGTTGATGGATCCTATAGTAGTTTCAGTGTTAGACTTGTTGATGGATCCTGTAGTAATTTCAATGTTGGACTTCTTGATGGATCCTATAGTAGTTTCAGTGTTAGATAACCTTTTCCCACCATACATCTGCGCATTTTCTCTTTAGGTGACTGAATATTTAAGATACTAGTATGCATAGCTAACTCAGTTTTATGTACTGTCATATATTGTTAATGCATATTGCTTTGTGACTCCAGTATATCTTACCTGTACTGATCAAATCTAAATAAAGATTTTTTTTTATTACGACTCTTTAAAAAAAAAGAGGAAGAAAAGAAAAGAAACTAACTGGTCCATGACAATTATAAGGTGGAGAGTGCCTCAGTTTTCTTGTCTTCTTAAAAGAAAGAAGTTAATCAAGAGATGTAAACAGAAAATCATAAAGGGTTTATTTACTATGTGGAAGTATGTTCTGAGGTACATAGAGCAGGCCATCTCCAAGAGAGACGTGAGGGGTCAGCTATGTAGAGATTTTTTTATATTCGGTCTGAGAACCTTTGTCATCATGTGCTAAGTATTTGGGGCAGTTATTGGTGTCTTCCACCACAGCTTAGTGTGGCGGCGCCCACCTGTTTTGTCCTTTGGGAAATTTTTTCAGCATAGACCACATCCATTCTCTGCAGACTGACGGGGAGCTGTGTAATCCTATAAAGGCAGTACCTGGGCATTATAAGGACAAGTTAGGTGCCTACCAGAGGCAAGTGCTGAATTTACTTTCCCCACCTCCCTGCCTCATCTAGCTGGCTATCTACTCTAACAAAAGCATGCCAGTAAGAGGTGACTATGCTGTTGTAACTCTTTTCAATTATCAAATTGAAAATAATGCTTCCTCCAAAAAAGTTACTTCCTATGTCTTTTAAACAAGATGCAGAAGAAAAGCAGTCTCAAGGCACTATCCTCTTAGAAACCTTCCCTGGACATACTGCCCGATGGAGACAATCCCTGCTCAACCCCTCCCACCCAGCACACCTGCACTGCAGCCCTCACCAATACCATAAGCTTCCACAGAGACCTCTTGGGAACTGACACAAGTAAAAGTTGATGAATTAATGAGACAGGTTTTATCATGTATTTATCAAATGTTCAGGCTGTCAGGAAATCCCAAATATAAATGAATTAGAAAATCTCTCTTATTTGAGAACAAAGTGTGTATAGAATTCCTATGGGTGGAGGACTGGAGCGGAGGCTAAGTGGTTACAGTCCTTGCCTGGTTTGTGCAAGGACCCCGGTACAAACCCCAACGCCATTTATATGATTAAGTGTCAGAAAAACAAAAATCAGATTAAAAAATGAATAAAATTGATTTTTTCTCTCTCCCTCTCTTTATCTTAAAAGAAAAAATTCTTATGGGTGGAAAACACCTGGACTATCCATTTCCCAAAGCTATAGATAGCATACAAAGTAGGGAGCAAAGTGTTTCTCTGTCATTGCTTGTCATTGGTTCTGGTCTTTTGTGATCTGGCTCAGGCCACTTTGTTATTGACCATCTTGCTCAGAGTCTCTTTGAAATAAACAGACCTTTGAGCAACACTAGAAGGAGAAACATTAAGGACAGAAGGAAGAGAGAGGAAAGGGTGTGTGTTTGTGTGCACCTGTGTGTTTGTGTGTGCACGTGCACAAATAAGACTGAAAATGGGATCTGGAGAAAATGAAACTTGAAGAAATGTTGGAACTAGGTTCTGAGTGCCTTCCTAGAAATCCAAGATCATCTCTGCAAGACTCTGGCCAGTTGTGAGAAGCCATTGTACTCTGTGAGCCACTTTACCCTGTGAGTTTCTTAGGGTGATAAAAAAAGTGATTTGGAACAACTAAGCAGATCTCAACACTCACTGCAATTAGAGTCTTGTGCAGGGAAGTCTTAAAATAATACCTACAAGGCATTGAACTCCGGTCTGGATGTGCAGTGGGCTCTCAGACTCAGTATGAAAAAGAAATTCAGGTGATGTGGATGTGCACCAGGGCTCTGGGGCTACCTGGTGTCTACGTAGTATGGAAATGTTCAGAGGTGTGGGACCCACATGTGTGTCTTTATTACTCTCTGTCTTGTTTCCACACAGTCACAATGTGCAAGGAACTCTTCTGACTCTTCTTGACCCCTGAAGATTGGCATGGAAAAAATTGCAATTCTCAGTGGTTTATTATAGTTTTTATCATTATTATTGTTTCATGTACAGACACTGACCCATGACTGCAGAAATGTCTCAAATATCCAATCACATGGTGTTAAGGGATGTGTACTATATAAAATCCCTCTCTTTTCAAGGTCATGACTTTTGGACAGAAGTGTGTTATCCACTTGCTGAAGTCCATATCTAATGGTGGCTAATGGTATGATTATGAATCAAAAAGCTGTTTATTGTTAGAAGTAGCGTCCCACAGCAGGATTTCCTGCGCTGAGGGCATTTATTGCAATATCCTGTGCTGCTCAAGCAGCTGTATTTTAGGTGGTAATCATAGCAAAGCTAAAGCAAGGTAGTGACCCCAGAAGAGGATGCTTCCATGGTAGGATCATTACCAGGAAAGCAAAGCCACCAATCCACTTATGCTTTTCAGCATCTTTGCTTTCCTTAAGAGTTTTCAGTTCATCATTGAGTCAGATGTTCAGCTGTGTTTCTGCACGGTTTAAAATTTGGCATTGAATATTTGGAATATCTCTGTTAAGTACACATCATATTTTTCAAATTTGTTCAATCAGAAGGGTAGTCTTTATTACAACCAGTTTTTTATTTATTTTTTATTCTTTATCCCTATTTTTGATAAAGATATCACTACTCATATCTTTGCCAATCATCATCTGTTCCAAAAGAAATTAGCATAGAGAGGATTTGAACATTTAGAAAGTAATCAATTTTCAGCACAGTTCGACTGGTGTGGTTGAAGACTAAACACTGTACAAAAACATTACAACTTGTTTTTTAAGAATATATTTCTTGTTGTTTGACCACTGTACACATTTATGCTTGCAGCTTTGAGACCATTCCTAAACTGCTTCCAATCCCACCCAGGGAAAATGAACTCAGACTGAAAAAATCTTGTCTTGCAGGTGGTTGATAATTTTGGCCCCTTCTCAAAGTCCTTCAGGGGACCCCTCATCTCACCTTGATCTGCAATTTGGCTTACTGAGAGTACTCAAGACTAACAAAAGTTTTATGTCATTTTTAATATTTCATTCATTTTTTGAAACTGTGATAACACACAGAGAGTGGTAGGAAGGTTCCTTTCATCCAAATTCCTCCAATGGTGATATTTTATATGACTGTAGTACAATATTAAAACCACGAAAATGAATTTAATCCTATGTGCATTTTTTTTAAAGAGAGAGAGAGGGAGAGAGAGAGAGAGAGAGAGAGAGACAGGAACAATTTTATTTAGTTTTTCATGTGGCTTTCATTGCTCAGACACTTTGTTGTGTACATGGTGCTGGGGTTTGAACCCACATACTCGTGCATACCAGCTAAGGACTGTAGCCGCTGAGCCACTACTCCAGGCCCCTATGTGTGCATTTTAACATGATGTGTAATGAGTTCATCAGATACATTCGGGTACCAGAATGGATTTATATTTAACTGAATCCATCTTATGGCTCTGCTTCTTCGCTCCTAAGTGGAGCATTCCTTTTCTAAGGGACACCAACTATATTTTCATGTGATCTATTCCAAAACATGCTAACAGTCTCAGAAGCACAAAATCAACAAAACATTGCCAGAATGTTTGCTAAATGGAGTGTAAGAATTTTCCCATGTTCTTTTTGTCAAAAGATGTATTCCATTAAATATGTACAGTGAAATTGCTGTGTATTACATACCCCTGGAAAACATTCCTCTGTGTGGAGTTTTATCCTCCATCTCATGTACATTTTGGCTCATTTGTTTCACTTAATTCCTTTACTAATTGTATATTAGTATTGACCTTTTCATCTAAGCATTTTCTGATGCACATTTTTAGACATAAAACTTGAGAGAATTTTGCAATGAACACTCACATAACTAGATTCAGTGTTTTATAATGTTTACTATATTGCATATCTATGTATCCACTTATTTCTCTATCCATCCATCCATTTCTCTTTATTCTTTATTGTGGGATCAAAAAGCAATAAGTAGGGGCTGGAGTGGTGGCTCAATGATAGAGCACTTACTTGCCTGGCATGTGTAAGGACCCAGGTTCAAACCCCAGCACCACATAAACAACTAAGTAATAGTGTCAGGAAAACTAAAATCAGATGGAAAAAATAATCGATTCTTTCTTTTTCTCTTACTCTCTGTCTCTCTTACTCTCTTTCTCTTTCTCTCGATATACATATAACTTCCCCAACTAGCTGAGTAACTAGCTCTATTTATGATGAATTCAGTCAAGAGGATATAAATCCCCATTCCATTTTCTTCCCCCAAAACCAGCCAGTGGCTCAGGAACAAGAGCCTTCAGGTTAGCGACAACTACAGAACTGACCCAAAATAGAGCTGTCTAGTGTGACAACTAGAAGCACATTGTGTAAATCTTCCAACGAGTGCAGATGTGCCTGAGAGTTCCCCTTTAGATTTATTCCATGAACAGAGGCAAATCTTCCTCTGAAAGTGGTTCTGCAACAGCCTGGAAGGAAATTCAGAGAGAACCCTAGTGAGTCCACGTCACACTTTTTTTTTCCATAGAGAAAGGATAATATTCCAGCTCTGGTAGTTTCCTCTGATTGATTTTAATGAATCTGCTGTTGGTTAAGTATGAATAAAGTTTAAAAGACATCACCGTGGGTTCCCCATGTGTCATAAGAAAGCCAAAACCAAGCCTCTTCTGACTCCCAGTCCCCATCATTGGTTAACATCCCTCAGAGAGCCAGGCCACATCAGTCATCCTTCCAATTGCATGCCCTCGGAAGTGAACACCTTCCGCGTCTTTCTTAAAGACTTGGTGCTGTTTCTATTTGCATGGCTACCTTTGCTTTTCTACACTTTCCCCTTTCCACCCAGAGAACGTACATCTTTTCTGAATGTCACTCAAAATAGAAGCAAACAATTGGTGCTCTTAGCCAATTTTATTGAACACTTTTATTTGGGTGACAAAGGAGATTATATCACACACCACTCACTAAATACCTAAAAACTGAATGAACCTATTTATGTCATTTTTAGCTTGCATATCCCAACAAGGTTTTTACTTCATTCTTCTTTCCCTAAAGCATCAAAAGTCTTCTTAGCAGTGGAAAAAATTTTAGCAATGTGTTTGGATCACACAGATCCCTTGCAGTTGCCAGCAGTTGGACACAGGTAAATGAAAGGTTTAAGTGATTAGAAGGCTAAAGGAAGAGCGCAATGACCAGCAGGTCTTGGGTATGGTGAGGAATTTGGTTATAGTAGGATCCTGGGCTACAATGCTGCAGTGACCTCCTGAATACCTCTCCTTTTTAATTCTTCTCTTTGCTCATTGGTTTTCTCTTAGATTTTAGACCAGGTCAGGGTAAATGGACACATAAAAAAAGAACCTCTCTCTTTTGATTTCTCCTTTGTCCAGGATACCAGTAACAGATGACAGGAGCTGTTCATGTCCAAAGCACAGTGCTTAGGTAAACAATCCATGCTGGTCCCACAGCTGCCTGGTGTTGAAAACAGGGTTATCACACATGACCAAAGAGCACAGGGATTTGTGGTGGAAGGATGGAAACTCCTGGCCTGGACACCAAAGAAGGGGAAAGAAAGCGGAGTTGAGCAGGCAAGAGAGAGCATGTGTTGTCTTCCTCTACTTTTTATTTCAGCAGTTATACATTTTTGGAGGCAGAGTGTAGGAAAAATTGTTGTTCTATTGAGTTATGAATAGATTCAACAGGTAAGAGTGTTCCTGCCTTCAAAACTCAGGGTTCAGCTGAGCACTGAGCCTCAGAGCCTTCTCATAGCACAGTAGGGCCTCCTTCTCTTCCCCTTTTAATTTGTGGCTGAGCCCAAGGAGGCTGACACTTTCCACAACGTGAACATTCTGGTGAACACGTCTTTCAGCCAATTTCTCTAAAGCACCCACAAGTTTTTCCCTGGCAAAGGACATTTCTTCTATCTTTAGGCCTTTTAGATAATGGGTGATTGCGTTGTCTTCGGATTTCATGTGAAATTGTAGGAAACGGCCATAGTGGTAATGGATGTCTTGCTGTATGTGGTCATCAGAGTGGTTCATGCTTAATGCTTTCTGAAATTTTTCCTCTGCCTCTCTGTACTGGCCTATTTCTGCATGCATTTGGGCCAGGTAAACATAAGCCATCTCGAATGTTGGTCTTAGTCTTAGAGTCTCTTGAAATTCACGCATAGCTGATTGAACCAATCTCTCTACGTTTTGTCTTTCCTGCCCTCTAGCCCTCATGTTTGTAGACTGCTTTCTTTGAATCATTTGTGCCCTGTAGCAAAGCCCTGCCTGGTAATGCAGGTAGGCAGAGTTGGGTCTTACCTCCAAGGCCCTCTTAAGGAGCTGAAGAGCTTTATCCGCACAGCCTTTTTTCCGATAAAACTTGCTCGCATATTGAAAGACATAGGTCTGGGAGGACTTGTCCTTCAGGGCTTCCTCAATGTAAGGTTCTCCCTCAGCTCCCTGTCCTACATTCTGAAGCTTCAGGGCAAGGAGAACCTTCAGGTATGCATCATCTGGGTTTAGCCTGATAGCCTTTCTCAGGGGCTCTAGAGAAATCACATTAGTATTATCGTAGTCGAGGCGAAAGGCGGTGATGGCGAACCCCATGCTGAATTCAGGGTTTTCAGGCTCCACTGCCAGAGCCTTTCCAAAGCAAGCGTGGGCCCGCTTGTAGTACTGTGCTCCACACTTCACCAAGGCCCATCCTTCCTCGCAGTCCATCTCAGGAGACTCCAGCGTGTAGCGGGAGGGACTTGCTAGCTTCTTGCAAGTGTTCTCCACCTTGTCCAGGTAAGCCTGGGCTTCTGCCAATCTGCCCATTTTGTAATAGACCCAGGCATAGTTGCCCCAGGCCACCAAGCTTCTCCTGTCCACCTCGTCTGCGTGCTCCTTCTGGATCAAGTCTTCAGCTTCTCTCAAGCTCTGCAGGGCTTCCTCACTCTGGCCTTTCAGGTGTTTCACATAGGCCAGGAGGTTGTGAATCCCCACGTTGTATTTGGTGTCTAGGAACTCAATCTCTTCTAAGACCCTGCTTTCTAAATCTGGTATCTCTTTGTCTTCAAATACCAGCCCCCACGTGAAGTGACATTTCAACTGCAACAGACTGTCCTTGATCCCATGACTGCCAGCATTCTTGCTATGAAACATAAGCACATTGTATAGGTTAGGTGAGGAACAGCCACAAGAAAAACCCCAATAAAACACTTTGTACAATTTTATTGCAAACTCTGAATGCTTCACATGTTTAGATTTTTAAGATATGACCGAACACTGATTGTAGATATCTTGGCTTCATAGGGTATGCTGGTACTTTTTAGTTGAATATTCACTCCTTTCCTTCGATTCTTTTTGTAAATTATAATAACAATAGCACTTATCACACTGGCTTTTAGAAAATTAATAAGCCTACATATGGAAAGTACTTACACCACATCACATACTGTGTAAGAGTTTCTTATTTTCCTCTTCATAAACAATTAAACCAACTTGAAATGGAGAACTTTAGTGAACATTTCTGACTTCAGAACAATGCAGGGAATATAACCAGTGAAGGCCACTGAACTGGGAATAATATTTGGCAAAGGCTCTTCCCTGCCTCCGCTGGAGACCTGAACACAGGCCCTCACACATTCTAGACAGTTGCTCTACCATGGAGCTACATCCATCCCTTTGTATTTTTTTTTTTTTTTTTGATAGAAGGTCTTGCTAGATTGCCCAGGCTGGATTGCTCCACACTTAGCCTCCTGGGTAGCTAAGTATTATAGGTGAGCAGCCTTGAGACTGGCTTTTTGTTGTTTAACATTTCACTAGGTAATGTATGCAGAATCAAAGATAGTTGTGAAGAGAGCCAGTGTATCTTATACCCAGTTTCTCCCAATGCTTATAATTTACACAACTAAAGTACAGTCTCTACACAAGCAAACAGATTTGGGCACAACGATGTGTGTGTATAGCTCTGTCATTCTTTCAGAAAGTAAACCTCTGGCAACAACACACTGATCAAGATGTGGATCCACCCCATCACCTCAACATCACCTCTTCCTACACCTTTATAGTCATGCCAGTGGCCTGCTCTGCTGCCCTGAGACATTCATAGCCCTGGGTCACAAAAAGTTTTTTCTTTATGTCTGTGATTTTGGCATTTCAAGAATTTCAGGTAAATGGACAATGTTATACAAAGGGGTAGTTCAACACATGAAAATCATCACAGTGAACTGCCATTAGGAGAATGGCAAAAGAAAAAAATGTCAGGTTTATGCAATTGATGCAGAAAACCTGTCACCAACACTGACTTCCCTATCACAATGTGAGCTTGACAGATGGATATCAGAAGGAAACTTCATTAATACAATAAAGGTTGTATATGAAAAGTCCACAGTTAGTATTATCCTCAATGAAGAAACACTGAAAGCCTTTTCTGCAAGATCTGGATCAAGGTTAATATGCTAGCTTTCACCTCTTCTAGTCAACGTAGATCCTATATGTACAAGAGACTCAGGATTCCACACAAAAACTATTAACAACTATAAATTAAGGACAGTGTTGAATACAAATTCAGTATGCAAAACTCAGTTGTGTTTCTAAATGCAAAAGATGAACGATTCAAAAAGATATGAAGGAAGCAATCCCATTTACAATAATATGGAGGGGAATAAAGTACTTAGGAATAAATTCAAATCAGGAGGCAAAGGAGACCTCATGAAACATTACAAAGCATTTTTCAAAGAAAGAAGACACAGACAAGTGAAGACATCCCAAATTCATGGGCCAGAAACCTAATATTATTAAGTTGTCAGTACTACCCAAAGTGAGCTATAGATTCAGCACAATCCCTACCAAAATCTCAATGTAAGCCTTTTTCAGGAGTAGAAAATTTCATCCTAAAATTCATTTTGCATCTCAAAGGATCCCAAATAGCCAAAACAATCTTGAACAAAGAACAAATGTGGACATCTTACACTTTCTGCTTTCAAAGTTTACCACAAAGCTAAATTAATTAAAAAAAAACATGACCTTACAGCATAAAGACCAACAGAAAGACAGTAGAAACATACACATGAAAAAAGAAAGAAAGAAAGAAACATACACAAGAATGCAAGACAGAGGAGATCCAGGAAATAAACACTTGACTTTAGGATTGAATTAGTCAGCCCAGGCTGCCATAATGAAATAGCACAGGTAGGTAGAAATTTAGTTTCTCAAAGTTCTGGAAGCAAGAGGTTCCCAGGTCAAGGACATGCACTTATGGTTCCTAGCAAGGGCTCTCCTCCTGATTTATAGATGGCCATCTTCTTGGTGCATCCTCACATGGCCATCTCCCTGGCCTACTGATGCAGAGAACTTTGGTGTGTCTTCCTCTTCTTCTAATGAAACTGGCCCTATAGAAGAAAGCCCCCCATCCTATGTTTTCCCTTCACCTTTACAACCTCATTCTAGACCCTCTCTCAAAAGACTGTCACATTCAGGACAGTATTCGCAGATTTCAACCTATGGTTTTGGGAGGGAGTGCAGTTCAGTTCAAAATAATGGTGGAGGGGCGGGAGCAGTGGCTTAGTGGTTATAGCACTTGACTTGCATGCACGGGTCCACAGGTTCAAACCCCAGCACCATGTACAGAACAAAACAGTGGTGGAGGGCTAGAGTGGTGGCTCAGCCGTAGAGCACTTGCCTGTCATGCACAAAGACCAGAGTTTGAACCCCAGCACCACAAATACAATGAAGTGTTAGAAAAACAAAAAACAGATGAAAAAGTAAATAAATTGATGTGTTCTTTCTCTTTCTCTAACTCTCTGTTAAAAAAATGAGAATATGGTGGAGTGATTTTTGACAAGAGTGTGATGGGCACTCAATAGGAGTAAGGACAGTTTTTTCCTTTGCAAAGGACAGGCTTTGCTTTTGACAATGCACTCTTGGCAGTGACACCAAAATCAGAGGAAACAATAAGAAAAAGATGAGTTGAACTTGACCAAGATTAAGAACTTCTATGCATCAAAGGATTCCACCAACAGAGTGATAAACAGCGCCCAAAATGATAGAAAATATTTGCAATCACTATCTGAAATGGAATACATATTCCACATATGTAACAACCTAACAAGAACACAAATGACCTAGTTAACAAATGAGCAAAACCTTGGTACAGACATTGTCCAAGAAAGAGTGACAAAGGGCCAGCAATCACAAGAAACTATCCTCAACATCCTTAGTCACAAGAAGAACACAAATCAAAGCCACCATGAGATACAACTTCTAACCTGTAACTTGGCGATAATAAAAAGGGAGAACAGGAACATCACACACAAGTGATTCAGGTTTGTGAGCATGTGGGGAAATTGGAATCCTGTTATAGTTTGCATTAAAGGTATCCCAAAAGCTCAGGTGAGACAATCCAGGAATGTTGAGGTGAAATGATTGGATTACCAGGACCTTAACTCAACCAGTGAGTTAATATCCCTCTGATAGGATTAAGTGGTAGTTGCAGGCTGGCAGGATATGGCTGGAGGAAGTGTGTTATTGGGGGCTAGTCTTTAGTGTATATATTTTGTATTTGGTGTGGCGTGTCTCTCACTGTTTCCGGGATTAATGCCCTCTGCCATGATGTTCAGCCTCAACTAGAACCCTGAGAAATAGAACCAGCCATCTGGACAGCAATCTCTAAACCATGAGCCCTCAAAATAAAGTTTTCCTCCTAACATTGCTCTTGTCAGGTCCTTGTGTCCCAGCTGAGAAAAAGCTGACTAAAACAAACCCTCATACATTACTGGAAAACAGTGGATAGTTCCAGAATTACCATATGATCTCTGCCTGAGTATACATTCCTGGGTATATTTCCCCATCTCTCTAGATGCTCCAAAAATTGCAAATATGTTTGAAAGCAAAACTGGCACATGATGTTTATTACAGCATTGTCTACAATTGCCAAAGAGCCCACTGCACAAATGTTCATTGATTGATGAATGAATTAGCAAAATATCACATGCCCACTAAACTGGGTACTGTTCAGCCAGGAAAGACAATGAAGGGCTGTTCCAGGCTACAATAGGGAAGAGGCTCTAAAACATGATGGTCCCCAACTGTGATGGTACACGCCTGTATTCCCAGCTACTTAGGAAACCTGGGCTGAGGGATCACAAGCTGAGGCTACCCTGCGGAACTTAATGATAGCCTTTTCAAGAAAACTTTGAAAAGGGGCTAGGTATGTAGCTCCACGGAGGAGTGCTAGTCTCCCATGCGAGAGGTCCTGGGTTCAATGTGCTGTGCTTGCCCCTCCAATAAAGCAAGATGTTAAATGAAGGAAAATGGGACA
The DNA here is from genome assembly GCA_004027875.1 of Aplodontia rufa. Taxonomy (NCBI): domain Eukaryota; kingdom Metazoa; phylum Chordata; class Mammalia; order Rodentia; family Aplodontiidae; genus Aplodontia; species Aplodontia rufa. The sequence goes on along the minus strand of PVKS010027211.1, from coordinate 5,448 downwards.
ATGGGACATTGGAGTTTAATTTTTTTCTTATTTGGTTTTGAGCTCTCTCTCTCTCTCTCTCTCTCTCTCTCTCAGAAGTGCTTGTAAGCTCTAGACCTGCTCTGGACATGATGTCAGGGCATTTGCTCATGGATAGCTGAAGGGTACTTATTTATCCTGGTGGACAGCCCAAAGTCTATGTGCCTGATTCATGACCAGGTGTCCCTCATAGCAAATCTAATGATACTGGCAGATCATCTAGTGGCTCCTGCCTGACTTTGTCCAGTTTATTCACAGCACAGGCGCTATTGTCCAGGGAAGTTAACTGCAGATATGTGCTTCAGGTGAGACACAGAGACAACCACTCCAAGAAACACATGAAATGACAAACAGGTTCTCAATGACAGATCCCAGAGAGAAGGTAGAAAGACACCTTTCAGGGACAACAGGATATGGGGAGCTTCATGGACACGGATGCTCAACCAATGGGTAGGGATCAAGAGAGAAAGAGGCCCCTTCTGTAGGACAATCCTTTCTCCTGGTCTAGGGTGTCAGATAGTTGGGATTATTTCTGAGGGTTCTAATTGGTGGGATTAGAGCAAGCTGGTTCTAGTTCCAAAGAGTCATGGTGTTACTGAGATGTCACCACTGTGGCAATATGCCCAGGCTGTAAAGATCTTGGGGATCTAAAGGTGAACCTCTTAAGAAGTGCATTATTGACTGGTCCCAAAAGACAGGTTACCAGGAGGTGTTTGCCTAAGGCAGATGACTGGATCAACCACAGTGAGGAACTGGAAGGAGAAAAACCTGGAACTGTGTCAAGGGGGCCTTAGCCCTTCTTCCTTTATGAGGAAATGGAGAAGGAGACAACGTATAACTGTAAGGATTCACTCTGGTCACATACTGTATGTGTCTGTTCACGTGACAGACAGACACACAAGAGGCAAACGTATAGACACAGAAAGCACATGAAAGTTTGCTGGGTCATGGAGAGAGGCATAGGAAGCGACAGTGAGAATGGGGTTTCTGTTCTTATACTATGTGCTGTAAGACACACTTGCACAACACAGTGAATGTGCTAAATGCCAGTAAATTTTAGGCTTGAAATGGGCTAAAAATGTAAATTTTATCGTATATGCTACATACTTACATATGCTACATATCGTATATGGTACGTATTTTTCCTAGTACATGTTAAAGCTAGCATTAAGCTATTAAAACATAAAATTGATCAGGATGCCATCTGAAATGATGGCAGGAACCCACATGAACCCTTATGGGGAAATTGGATTAATAGTTTCATAAACTGTCTCATTCATATCTCAGCTCTACCACTTATGGACTGGGTGATCTACCTTATCTAAAGCTAACATCCCCCTTTGTGAAGTCAGGATAAGTAAATGCCTCGTTTTTTCTTGGTTTAAAGATTAAATGTAATAATTTACATAAAAGTGTTAGAAGCTAGGCTGAGGCTTCATAATCATACAGAAAGAGAGAGCTATTTTCCACCATTTGGTATTATTATTATTTCTTATTTTAGATATCAACTACAAGTCTGCATTTGAAGGAGGGTTGATCTATGAGGTTTTGTAATATCTAGAACTTTTACCCCTCCCAAATCTTGCCCTGAGGGGCATTTGCAAGTCAGTATTAACTAAATTTTTTTTAACTACTGTCTCAAGAGCTTCTTGATTCCAGATTCAACTGGGACCATGGAGAAATTCCCACTGGGCACTTCAAGATGTGAATGTTCCCAAGCAAGAATTCCAGCCAATACCCATGGATTCCTAGTACCTGCAGGTGGTCCACAGCCCCAGGAAATGGTAATATGCTCACCTTCTATCTAGTCAGACATTCATCAGAGCTGGCCACTCAGATGGTGATTTGAGAAGCCTGCAGAGGAAGTCCTGAGCTTCTCCCACCAGATCCCCATGGTATCTCCCAAGACATCTTGGAGACCTTGAATGAGGCTTCCACACTGTGTGGGCTCTTCCTGTCCCTTAAAACGAAGAGTGAGGAGAAAGGACTGTCTCTAACTAGACAAACTGTTCTCTCTTTCCTAGAAGCTACAGAGCCACTTTGGTAGAACAGAATATTTGACATTGGAATCTTTCTCTGCTTTCCTGCGAAAAACCCTTTGCCTCTTTCTCTCCCATTCTTTCCAGAAGTTTCCTTTGGCCGATGCTAACAAAAATGAAAGTGGTTGCATTAACAAGATGTGTGTACGAAGAATATACTTGCACTTACATGCGCACACACACATGCACACACACACACCTTCAATCCATGAGTGAACACTCTATAGGAGAGTTAGAAAGCTTGATTTCAGTGAACTAACATGCGAAGACAGTTTTAACATTGATTCTCAATTTTTAGACATCATGACAACAAGCAGAGGAAACCTTACCTCATGGTTGCTATAAATGAGACTGCAGATCCAGTCGGGAGGGCTTCTCAGAGATCTGGTGATCTGTCTGTGGAATATCTAGAGATATTCTCATATACTGAAACCCCAGGACAGGGCTTTATTAGCAATTGATGATGTAAACTGTGGGTGTGGCCTTACAATTTGAAGTTTGAAGCTGAAACTGGAAAGTGAAAGTAAACCTGTTAAATTCCTGCTCTGGGAAACTGAAACTTAAAAGAGATAGAGATTTTTCCTGTGCCCTTCTGAGAACAGGTTGAGAGGAGGCTGGTGAAAGCCATTGTACTACTGTGTGAATTTGTCTCTTCCAGGCTAGGGGACACCATGGGTAGGAGAACATGGGAGTTAGTGCAGAGTCCCCTGAGCCTACGGCCAGCAGGACCTGTGAGAATGGCTGTGTGAACCTGAGAAGTCATACTTCCCTCTCTCCCCACGATCCTGTGTGCTCATCTGGAGTCAGGGAGAGTTCAGGTTATGGCATCAAATAATGCAAATCTCTCAATGGAAATCAAAACCAACTGTGCTGCCTTTCTCTGAGAGCTGCTACCAAGTAGTGTACCCTTCTGCTTCCCTTCTGGAGCGAGTTCAGGGCATAAAGCATCTGTGGAACCTCCTGCTAAGAATAGAGAAGCCCTATGTGTCAGCAACCCGAGCCTTCAAATAGAGCATGTAGGGCTGAATGACAATGTGTTTCTCAATGCCAATGCTCTCCCTCTGGCCACTTAAGGTGATCTGATTCCCCAGAAATGACCCTCATAGCATATAAGAACAGTCTTCAGGTCCATTTAGTCCTCTTTGTGTGATGACAAGGGTCCTTGCTTTATCTGCCCTAGTTCATAGGGAGAGCCTAGAAGAATGCTACTGTGCTGATTCTGGGATCGTGGGCACAGGCTGGATTCCTACTACTAATGGTTCTGTTGTCTGCTATGGTCTGGTTCCTTCTACTTTTCTTGGATAATTCTGCATTCTCCTGGTATGTGTAGTGATATCTTGGCTCTCCAGCAGCTTACAGAAAGAAACTCACCCCAGCCTCTGCTAATGTCATCATGGCCAAAGCACCTCATAGTGAGAAGATGTCAGATTTGCTTTCCCAGAAAGCTGACTCTGGATGGACTGGACCTGTCATGTATAATTTTGGGTGCCACCATCAACCTTGTTTTTTCCCTGAAGCCTGAAAATTAAAACAGTTCAATATTGGTCAAAAACAGAGAAGGACAGCAAGCAATGAAGCTTGGACAAAGCAAATTAGAAAGAAAAAGTTGGACATTACTGAACATGCCCCCCCCTCAATCCCTCAAGCTGGCAGCCAAGCATCAAGGGGCAAGGACCAAGTGCTGCATTTTATGGCTTTTTCAGGTTCCTGTGCAGCTGAACCATATGTCCCTCTCATGCTGCAGAATCCTAGTTACTGGCCACCATTTGGAAATACATCTGCCTCACACCCTACCAAGGTGCAACAGCCCTTTTTTCCCTTGTATGGAGGCTGGAGTCTGGAATCTGAATGACTGAAAGAAAAAGACTTAAAGGAGGCTGCTCTGTTTTCACTTGTCCTTCTCTGTGCTGAGGTTTCTGGTACAGGATATAATGATGTCCTTCTAATGAAGTCAAAAGCATTCTGGTTATATTTAGTGGCAGCCTGACAGAAATAAACAGACAACTTGGTTTAGGAATAAAGTGTTGGGGCTGTGAAAGTATGTTATGGTTTACATATGAAGTGTCCCCCCAAAGCTCATGGAAGCGATAATGCAAGAAATTTAGATGTGAAATTATAGGATTTTTGAGAGCGTTACCCTCATCAGTGCATTAAACCACTTACATGGATTACCTGGGTGATAATAGTAGGCAAGTAGGGTTTGACTGGAGGCGGTGGGTGACTGGGAGTATGCTGTGGGAATATGTATTTTGTCTCTAATGAGTGAAGCTTTGTTATCTCTGCGCTTCCTGATTGTCATGTCCCGAGCGTCCTTCCTCCACTGCACCCTTCTGCCTATGATCCACCTCACTCTGGCACAGAGCAATGGACTTGGCAATCTATGAACTGAGACCTCTGAAACCATGAATCCCCCAAGCACGTTTCCTCCTCTAAAAATTGGCCCATTGACATGCTAAAGGTTTAGATGGGGCCTTTTAATCAAAGTGCCTAACACTTTGTTTCTCATGCAGGGAAGAAGTTTCCCTGTAATCTGCCTTAAGAACAACACCAAAAAGTGACTAGTTGGTTTCCATAGCATCCTGAAATCTCACTTTCCAGGCAGAAGAAATGACTAAGGAGTATATGTGCACCCAGATGGACTTTCTCACAAGATAATGTCTGCCCCTGAGTTCATTCAGATTCCCTAGGGAATCTTCCACAAGCTAATTTCTGTTTCTACCATTCATTCTTTTCCATTCTCTATTACTGTGCCTCTAAGATTGCCTACAAGGTGTCCTCACTTCTCTCTTCCCCTATTACTGGGTTACTTATGCCCCAATATCACATCTGCCTTTGAGACTCATTTTTTTGGCACAGCCTCATGTTGACCACATTGATAGATGTACACTTCCTGCTCCTGGTCGTCTCTGTTTGTTAGGCAGTTTTTCACCACTGTCAAAATCTCTGAGAAGAATAGCTTCAAAAAGAAAGGTTTATTTTGGTTCATTGTTTCAGTTCATGGTCACCTGGTTCCATTGCTTTGGGCCTGACATGAAGCAGAACATTGTGGCAGTAGAGAATGCCAGAGTAGAGACACTTCTAAACCAAAGTCTTTTGAAGCTATGATGGATGAGGACCAACTGATTCTTAATATGCCCTTAAGGCATCTTTATTCTTGTTCCAGTGCATAGCACTTAGCTTCTCTTTGGTAGTGCTACTCTGTTCAGTATCAACTTTCTTGTTCCCAGTTGTATGTGTGGTTTTCTGGCCAAACTGAAAGTTTTTCAAATCTTTCTGCTCTGCTTCTTTCTCTTTTTTCTCATTGTAAACATGACTCAAAGTTTCCAGTAATACACGTGCCCCTACCTGAATGCTGTGCTGTCTTGAAATATTCTCCATCAAATGAATTAGT
>PVKS010027210.1:0-27735 GCA_004027875.1 Aplodontia rufa | reverse complement strand
CTGGCCGGAAGTTGGGAACATGGCGGCCCTTACACTCTCTGTAGAGAGGGTGTGGGTTGAGCAGCAGAATAAGGTGCCTGGGGTGGAGGGTGGCACAGCTTTCACATCAGGTTCACATCTACCCTGCTCCCCGCCCTTACCTGCACCCCCATCTGGGGACAATCTCAAGAAATGTCTTGAACTTGGTCAACATCAGTCATTTGAGAAATTAAAACAGCACCCACACCTGCCTGATCAACATAAAGGCTTTTCCTTGATCCAGATCCTTTCCTGCTTTTTCTTTAATCATGACAACTTGTTTTATTCTTATCCCAAAAATAACACCGTTAATATAATTTACAAATTAAAAGCAAATCAAAAGAATTCAAAAGCCATCTATACTTCCACATTTCAAAAGTAATCACTGTTTATATTTTGGCATATAACCCCCTAGTGTTTTCTCTGCTGTATTGATTCTTATTTTTCCACAAAACTAAAGCTTTATTGTTTTTCTTTATCACATATGACAGTTGCAAGAAAAATTCTTTTAGGGTAGAGAGACAGTTCACAGTTTGACGAAAAGATTTCTAATTGTCCTTACATATTCATAACCTTGATAACAAAAATGAATCTATAATATGCAGGCCATTTTGTAACCTTTTCCTCATTTAGCAATGTATTAGTTGCTTCTTTCCATAACAATAGCTTTTCTTTCATTATTGCCTGTCTAAAATTCCATTACTGAGGTGGCCCATAACTTATCCTTATGACCAATCCCTACTGAAGCTGTATACACACACATAGCCTCTTGGTCTCCTTCTCCTCCTTCCTCCAGTCCTCTGGCAAGTAGTACATTCCTTTACTACCTCACTCTCTGGGTGCTTTCTTTCAGTATGTCTAGAAAACTCCATACTCCTCATGCTCCTTCCTGTTGCTCTTCTTCCTAAGAGATTATGGGTTATAGACTAAACTGGGATCAATCCTAATATGTGGTGAGTAGAGAAATGCTATAAAAAGCAGACACATCAGCTGGGAGCAGTGGAGACTACTTGTAATCCCAGTGGCTAGGGAAGCTGAGACAGGAGGATCGCAAGTTCAAAGCCAGCCCCAGCAACTTAACGAGGCCCTAAGCAACTTAGAGAGATCCTGTCTCAAAAATAAAATAATTTAAATGGCTGGGGGTGTGGCTCAGTGGTTAAGCACCCCTGGATTCAGTCCCTGGTACAAAAAAAAAGAAAAGGAAAGGAAAGGACAATGTAACCTAGTCTGCTTTGGAGGGAACAGGGAGACAGTTGAGGATAAGGTGGTGGGGTAAGGTCTCAGATCTCACAGAGACAGGTAGTGAACAGATCTGGAAGTGCAATTCTCCAAGTGCTGATATCACAGAGCTTGTTCATCCACGCAAGCGCCAGTGTCACACTTAAAGGTGACTTGTCACTGGCCTCCTGGAGAGCTGCCTCCTGTTTAAGTCTTTCTTGGGAGTTCTCCGAGTCTTTGAGCCAATCTTTGAAATTTATCACATGTGATAAATCCATTGAAGGAAGGATTTGAATGGCAGAATTTTCTGTTGGGCAATAACTAAGAATCTTTTCCCAATTTATTCTCTTTTTCTTGACATCTTCCAGAAGGATGGGAAGTGGCAATGATCCAAAGTTATTCAGAGTAAAAGAAAAAAAAAACTTAAGAGTGAAGGGAAGGTGATCAAAGTGATTGATACTGATGAAAACAAAAAAGGGTTTAGTCCCAGGCACCAGAGAACCTTTAACCTGTCCAGAATACCCTGACAGAGCTGAGTTCCCAAACCAGGGAGCCATGGCTGGAATGAGGTCATGGTCTTCCCAAGTGAAGGACAACACCCTGAACAGACAACTTTGTCTGGCACGTTTTCTAAATGCTAAGTCAAGCTCTGTGACTTCATGGTTGTGCCTAAGTTTTTTCAATTAGCTGTAGGTCAAAGTCATATCGTTGGCATTTGGGAAGTCCTCCTGATGACCCAGGCTGTGGAAGACCTTCTCTGTGGTTCGATTCCAGTTCAGTCGGAGGGGCCAAGTTGGTCCCCTTGGGGTGTTCAGGGTCAGTGCTGAGGCACTCCCAGGGGCTTCTGTGATGGGGCTGTTCCTTCACTGACTTAGTCAGGGCTCCATCCAAACATCTGAGGGGAGCTCTATGAGGCTCCCAAACACCAAAGGCCTGTGGAAATGTCAGCCCCCAGGACTCCTGAGGTTCCTTTCCATGGACAAAGAGCTGAGAACCCCTGAGGAGCTGGATTGGACCTCTCTCTTTTTCTCTCTCTCTCCCTTTAGGAAGGAAGTGGAGGTCAAGAACTCTACTTTCCAACTCTGCCCACTGAAAGAAGCTGGTGCTGGGGATTTAAAAGAGCCCAAACAAGAGAATCCAAGAAGGAAGAAGAAGAAATCTACCAAGAGGCCACCTCTGCAGGAAGTGGTGTCCTCTGACTCAGATGGCTCTTCCCACGTCACCAGGTCCCAAGAATCCCACCCCAAGACACACCCTGAACCCACGATGGGGGGTGGGGGGCCGACACCATCCATCTCTGGAACATTTTGGAATCTCTCTCAAGAACAGTACATGTGAGATCATTTCCAGACTCCACACCAGGGTAGGCCCCACCACAACACTAACCCTCTTAAATAATGCTGACGTCCACTTCCCCCAGAGAAGGCCCTCGGCCCGGGGCGTAGAACACCCAGCCGTCGCTGCCACATGTCCACCTCCAGCAGCCCTGCCCTGTCCTGTCCAAGGCACCCACAGCATCAAAGAGCTGAGGACCATCTCTGGGAAGCCTTAGTCTAGTGGCAACTAGGTTTAAGAAAGCCAGGATCTCTCCAGGGCAGCCCAGGCCTCACCTCAGCCACTGGACACTGTGGAACAGCCCCTCGCTGAGGTAAGGCCGCCCTCATTCCACCTGCACCTTCCCTGTTGGTAGCAGAGGCCTTGCGCCCCTCCACACCCCACCTGGCTCTCCTACCTGTTGGAGCTCATTGATTCTCACTTTTCCAGAACATTCCTCATCCTATCCGACTCCCCTTGCCCCCCCGCCACCCACCGACTTCAACTATTCTCGATTTTCTGGTGTACTGTCACACCTAGAAGTTCTAACCTGACAGATTATTGTCATAGGATTTTCAAATGCTTTTGGAAGTCAGAGTCCATAGGCTCCAAGCCTGAAGTGTGGCTTTAAAATGGTTATGCCATCTGAATGAGGGAACTTGTCACTCAATCTGAGGACTGAAACTAGGACCCAGTAACTTGTCTGAGATCTGCAAGCCTGAGCATTTCATGTTATTGTTTTCTGGACATTGTACATTGAGCCCTTCCTAATTATTTTTGTCTGCAGTCTGTTGTAGGTACCTCTAATTGAGTGCAGAACCAGAATAAAAACTCTTACGTTGAAGACATTTGAAAACTGCCGGGCTGTTCATTGATTACTGTACATGTTTTAGCAACGTCCTATAGAAGAATTTGGTTCTGTTCACTAATTTCAAAACTGAACTAGATCTCCCACATCCCCTGTTTTTCTAGTTGGTAACAGCTCTAGGGCTAGATAAAAACAGAGTACAGATGATTAATAAGAAACAGATTGGAGGATTTTTGCAAATAGAAGAGAGGGCAGAGTTCGGATACTCTAAAAACTCACCACCTAATTAAAAGTGGCGTTCACATTCCTGAAAGATTGGGGTCACCAGGATTATGGTAAAAAGAAGTAATGGAGAAATCCACTTCCAAAGAAAATGTGGAAGAATAGGGGACCTCAGCTCCACATCAGTGTAAAAATAGGAATGCAGTAGGAGATCTTTCCTTCCAGCTGGAAGGTTCTAGAGCAATGCTCTCCTGATGGGAGTGGTGGCCTGGGGAAAGGTCTGAAGGATGCGGGGGTATTGTACATAGTTACAGAGTAGAGAACGGATAGGAAAGACCATCCCTTCACCCATAGTGGTTCATTCACACATGCTGGTCGGGGGCTATGTGCTGGGATAAAGAACTGCAGGACAGATGGACGTAATGGCGTGTTGGTGTGACACAGCAATGCACGCTGTGTTCAGTGACCTTATGTGATGTTTAGTGAGGATGCCTAGTTCAAAGAGATGGGGAGATGGCGATTTCAACAATGTGCTTCCTCTTCCAGCCAACACGGAATAATGGAAACCGGATTTACACTGCCACCCAAAGCAAATCAAAGGACTGATAAATGCCCTGAACACACATTTTTACCCAAAACATTGACAATAAAAGACAAACTTTTTTAACAGAGGGACAGTGAAAGAGAATCAATTTTATTTAGTTTTCCATGTGGCTTTCATTGCTCTGACACTTCATTGTGTACGTGGTGCTGGGGTTCAAACCCGTGTCATCGTGCATGCCAGGCAAGCACCATAACTGCTGAGCCACAGCTCCAGCCTTCCCTAGAGACCAGTGTCCAGGCTGCAGCATAGGGAAGGGGGAAACCAAGGGGAGCCCAAGGGGAGCCCCCTGGCCCCCTAAGTCGAGGAGGTGGAAATGGGATTCTGAGGACACCAAGGCAGTAGGAGTTCACTCGGTCCAGTGCTAGAGAGAGAGCTTCAGAGAGAGCTCTGGAGATTGTAGAGGGGCGTCCTTGAGACTCCGGCTCAGTACGGATGAGCATGGCTGGAGGAAGGACCACTCGAGAAGATTAGAAGGAACCATCCCTGCAGCTCATACAGGGCTGGGAATAGTTCCTGTTTCCTCTATCTAGAACAGAAAATCTCTTTATTGAGACACGACATCCGGTAAAGAACTCAGAAAAGATCTGCATCCACAGCAGAGCAAAACTCACCTTAGACTAAATGCCGCTCAGGTTCCCCTGTCACAGAGCTTAAAAGATTTCAAAGGATTGCTGTTTCCAAATCACTGTTCCTAAACAGAGCTCAGGAGTACTTAACAGGAATGCAAAAACAGCAACCATGCAACAAGGTGAAATTCACAAATGTGTGGTCAAAGATTGCCCAGAAGACGGACAGGAAAAGAGCAGGAAAATCCAGCTTTGAGAAGGAGAAATTCAGTCAGAATTAACTCAGAAAAGGCACACGATAGAAAGTCCCAGAAACTATAACTGCTGGTGTATATAAAAGACATTCTCTCTGGGACTGGAGCAGTGGCTCAGCGGTTTCGGCGCTCGCCTGGCAAGCACAAGGACCCAGGTTCAAACCCCAGCACCACGTACACAACTAAGTGTTGGAGCAACTAAGGCCATGTGAAAACCTAAATAAAGTTGTTTCTCTCTGTCTCTGTCTCTGTCTCTCTCACTGTCCCTCTCTCTTAAAAAAAAAAAAAAAGACATTCTCTCTCTTTTTTTTTTTTTTTAGGAGTAGGATTTATTTAGAAAGAAGAGCAGAGACTCTGCAAGGCCGAGGGGCACCTGAAGCAGGACACCCATAAAAGACATTCTTATTATTGAAATCTCTTTTAAAGATCATTGGCTGTGGGGCTGGAGCAGTGGCTCAGCAGTTAAGGCGCTTGCCTGGCATGCACAAGGATCCAGGTTCAAACCCCAGCACCACGTATTAAGTATCAGAGAAACAAAGGGCAGACCGAAAACTAAAGTTGGTTCTCTCTCTCTCTGCCTTCTAAAAAAATGTTGAAAACTAAACAGAGAATCTTGAAAGCTGCCAGGAAAAAATAATTGATGCAGCACATGAACCCAAGCAATAATTAGACACCAATGAATGTGGAGGCTCAAAGGCCATGGAACAGCATCATGACAGTGCTGAACGAGAGTAAACACTTGCAATTCAAAATTCTACATCTGCTGAACATATCTTCAAAAATGAATGCAAAATAAAGACATATCCAGATAAAAATAAACCAAGAGAATTTATTGTCAAAAGTTATGAACAGGGGCTGGAGGGGTGGCTCGGCGATTACGGCGCTTACCCGGCATGCGCAAGTACATGGGTTCAAACCCCAGCACCACGTACACAACTAAGTGTCCGAGCAACGAAAGCCACGTGAAAAACTCAAAATTTGATTCTCTCTCTCTCTCTCTCTCACTCTCTCTCTCTCACTCTATGCCCTCCTCTCTTTAAAAAAAAAAAAAGTTGCTAGGGATGAACCCACCATATGATCCTGCTCTTCCTCTCCTGGGTGTTTTTCCAGAGAATTTAGAATCAGCACATTACACTGACACAGTGAAATCGATGTTCATAGCAGCTCAATTTACAATACTTAAATTATGGAAACAACCCAGATGCCCCTCACTGGATGAATGGATCCAAAAGCTGTGGTACATACATACCATGGAGTTCTACTCAGCAATTAGAAACAATGATATTGCAGCCTTTGAAAGTAAATGGATGGCTATGGAAGAAATCATGCTGAGTGAAATCAGCATAACCCAGAGAACCAAGGGTTGAATGTCTCATCTGTGGAGGCTGGAGGTAGACCCTGGCTATTGAGAAAGGAGATCAATTCTCATGTTTTAAATCTGGATAAGGTGTAGTGACATACAACCTAAGGCATTCGTAGAGATGTATGGGGAAGGAGGGGAGAGGCATAAGGGTGGGTAATTGCAGGGGAGATCTTGGAGGTAAATCTAATTTTCAGATTTTATATACATACATTATTTCATTAGAAGCTTGTTTGTTCAACAAATAAATTTCTTAATAAATAAGTAAAATTAAAAAGACAATGGTAAAAAAGTTATGAACAACGAGAAATGCTAAAAAAAATTTCAGGGTGAAAGGAAATTAAACACAATAGAAAATCAGATCTTAAAAAATGGAATTAATAGCATTTGAAATGGTAAGTATCTAGGTAAATATAAATATTTATGCTCTTATTTTCCTTGTTACTCTGTAGACATAATACATAGGGCAAGTGGTGTAGTAGACACGTATGATCACCAGATGTGATGATTTGGAACAGCATCCCTTGAAAGGCATAGTGGCCCCTTCTGCTCTCTCGGCTTCTCAGCTGCTACGAGGTGAGCAATCTCCCCGACCACACTCTTCCAGCATGATGTTCTGCCTTCCCACAGCCCAAAGCAATGGGTCAACGGATCGTAGACTGAAACCTCTACAACCATGAGCTCAAACAAACCTTTCCTCCTTTTAACTTGCTTGTCTCAAACATTTTGTCACAGTGACAGAAAGGTGACCCACACAACAGATTTCTGCATTTTACATAGGGTAGATTTTTCCTTTTCTCAGCAAATCCTAAAACAAGTAGACCAAAACCAAGCAAAAACTAATAAATATTATCACAGCCTCCTTGGTCTGTACCCCAAAATATTTTCAAGCATGCTTGGTTCTTTCCCCAGGTAGCCCATTTATTTGGCCATAAAACAAGTTTCAATAAATTTAAAAGTATGTTATTGGACTGCAGTGAAATTAAATGAAAAATCAATAATGATAATAAACTTTTTATTAAAGAGAGAGGGACAGTGAGAGAAAGACAGAATCACATTTTTATTTAGTTTTTCATGTGGCTCTTATTGCTTGGACACTTTGTTGTGTATGTCTTACTGGGGTTCGAACCCATGTACTTACTCATGCCGGGCAAGCGCCATAACTGCTGAGCTACCACTCCAGCCCCAATAATAAACTTTTAAATTTCACAATATTTGGAAATTAGACACAAGCTTATAAAATATTCATGGAATATTTTAACAAATTTGAAAATTGATTATTTGAAAAAAATCAAGTCAGATTCAGTGGCATGCACCTCTAGCCCCAGCTACTCAAGAGAATCAGCTGAGGATCAACGGAGCCCAGGAGTTTGAGACCAGCCTAGGCAACATAGTGAGACCCTGTTTCTTTTTAAAAAAAAAAATCAACTTACTAGATACATTGAAAAACTGTAACATTCTTCAGAAAACTAAAGAAGACCAAGATAAGTAAATATACTTGTTAACAAATTATTGAGATTGATTCTCCCCAAAATCATCAATAGGTTCAATGTTATTCAATTATATTTGCACATAATTCCCCCATGCTTTAATAGAAGCTAACAATGCTACACTAATATATATTGCATATAAAGATGTAAAGGAACTATAATTTCCAATGCAATTTTTTTAGAACACATTTTATTTAGTTTTTCATGTGGCTTTCGTTGCTCTGACATTTTGTTGTGTACATGGTGCTGGGGTTTGAACCCACATCCCTGAGCATGCCAGGAAGCACCGTAACTGCCGAGCCACGGCTCCAGCCCCCGATGCATTCTTAATAAAGCACAAGTTAGTAAATTCAGTCTACTCAATCCCACGTTACTGTAAAGCCACCGTAAACAATGGGGAGTAGGTCTGGTGAAAGGACAGATCAATGAATGGGAAGCAGGGTGGAAACGCACCCACTCCTATGTGGTCAACTGCCCTTCAGTATAGTGTCGAGGCAATCTGACACGGATAAGAAGCTCTTCAACAAGGCAATCTGACACGGATAAGAAGCTCTTCAACAAGTGCTCATGGAAAAACTGGATGACCAGATGGGGAACGTCAACACCAATGATAAATTATCCCACCATAAATAAAAATCAAGTTGAAACCGACCGTGGGCCTCCATGTAAAAGCTACAACTTCAGAGCATCTAGAACACAGGATGAACTCTCTGTGACCATAGGGGTAAACGAATGTTTCTTTACATGTTATTAAAAACAATAAACATAGACGAAGAAATTTTACATCAAACTACCAAAAGTCTGTCCAACCAAGGATACTAATAAGAAAATGAATAAGCAAACCACTGACTGGGAGAAAGTATCTGAAAACATCTGATAAAGAACTGGTATATACAAAAAAAAAGAAAGAAAGAAAGAAAAAGAACTCTTGCAACTCAGCCATAAAAGGCAAATGACCCAATTTTTAATTTTATTTATTTATTTGCTTGTTTTGGTACTGAAGATTGAGAATCCATGGGCATTCCACCACTAAGCTCCATCCCCCAGTTCCTTTATTTTTTTATTTTAAGATAGGGTTCTCACTAAGTTGCCTAGTCTGGCCTTGAACTTGAGATCATCCTGCCTTAGCCTCCCACGTAGCTGGGATTACAGACGTATGCCACCACACCCAGTAACCCAATGTTTTTTTGTTTGGTGCCAGGGATAGAACACAGGGGTGTTTGACCACTGAATCACATCCCCAATTCTCCCTTTAAAAAAAATTGCTTTGGGGCTGGAGCGGTGGCTCAGCGGTTTCGGCGCTTGCCTTGCAAGCTTGAGGACCTGGGTTCAAACCCCAGCACCACATACACAACTGAGTGTTGGAGCAACTAAGGCCATGTGAAAAACTAAATAAAGTTGTTTCTCTCTTTCTCTCTCACTGTCCCTCTTTCTTTAAAAAAAAAAAAATTGCTTTAAGACAAGTTTTCACTAAGTTGCTTAGGGACTCACTAAATTGCTGAGGCTGGCTTTGAACTTGCAATCCTCCTGCCTCAGCCTCTGGAGTTGCTATTACAGGGCTGCTCTACCATGCCTGGCAATGTTTTTAATGGTCAAGATTTTTTTTTTTTAAGAGAAAAGGAAAGTGAGAGAGAGACATAGAGAATCAATTTTTTTCCTGGTTTTTTTCACATGGTTTTGTTGCTCTGACACTTAGTTGTATACGTGGTGTTGGGGTTTGAACCCATGAACTCGCTCATGCTGTGCAAGCACTGTAACCGCAGAGCCACTGCGCAAGCCCAGTGGTCAAGATTTTTAAAAAGAAAATGTATGGGTGGCCATAAGCACATGAAGAGCTACTCCACATCATTGGTCATCAGGGAAATCGGGGTAGTGACTGTGTCAACTTGGTTACATTACAGTGCCCAGTAACTTAAACCTTAGTCTAGGTGCTGTGGCTAGATCACTGGGCCATAATCACTGGGTGAAAGGAAGGCGGAGCATCCTAGATGATCTCAATGGGACTGGGACAACTGATGGAAGGGCCTAAAAAGCCAGCTGAAGCTCCGGCTGAAGTTCTGCCCGTGAACAGCAGCTCCTGCCTCTGTCCCAGGACACCTGGGCTGCCCTTCCTGACAGCCTGCCTTCCGTGCACCAGTTTGGCCGGCCTGGAGATGTGTAGGTGGGCAGGAAACAGGTTGCTACCCTGTGACCTTTGACACGTAAGAGCTAGCACACAGATGTCACGTGCCCTGCTGCTCTCTCACATGGGTTCCTGGAACGTTGAGCTCACCAGGTTCCAAGGATGGGCTTCCTGGGGCCACTCAGGGTACACAGGGAGTATTGAGAGACCAGATAGCCAAGCCACACACTGTTTGCACCCATCTCTAGCCCCAGCCACTGAAGAGGGCTCACATTGAGCCAAGGGCCCTTTTCCTGTGCTTCCCCAGGCTCCAGGGCTCATCTGGAGGAAGAGGATCTGGAGATTTTTAGTGCTGGGCAGTGTCTGGGGGGGTGAGCTGAGCAATGTCTTTTCCCCTTCTTTTCCACCTCTTTCTTTGTTAATATTTTTATCCTACGCCTTGTGCCCATCAGAAAACCCTGGCTGCTGATTTCCTATAACTGAGATCTAGAGAAAACACTAAGTCCCACCGACTCTCAGTTAAGGCACCCATCCATCTGGTCCCAAGACAGTGATTGGCCTGTAGTCTGCTTTCTGCATGAATATTCTAGACACTTCTGGGAAGGTCTTTAAAGCTTATGCTTACTCCTGTCCGAGCTTAAAAGAGCAGGCAAGGTGAGGTTTGATCAGTGCTCTGCATTAGGTGAGCCTCCTCTGACCCAGCCAGACATGTGCTGCAGACTGAGAGGCAGGCAGCTTTTTTCATGTTAATTATGATAAAAAAAATACATAACAAAATTTACCATCTTACCCTGTTTGAAGGTACAGTTCAACATTAAGAATGTCTACACTGGGATACGAATTCACTTTTGTTCTAAAAGTCGCTCGCGTCCTGGTCCCCTGGGGGAGTGAGTGAGGCTTCTCCCACTGGGCTTTTCTGGAGGTACAATGTAGCAAACCCTCCTGCATTATCAGAGCCTTCATCTATGTTTCTCTGTTTGTAGGATGTATTTGAATGTAAGTGGTTCACCACCTGCCAGGAATCCAAAATGATATTCCTTGCCTGTGAGTCTTTCCTGTAGAACAAAAAGAGATCACTCAAGGTGGCGATTGAGGTGTCTGCAAGTTGTGTATCTGTAGGTTCAACCAACCAAAAAATGTTCAGGGGAAGAAAAAAAAAGCAAAAAGTAAAAAATAATAAAAAGTAAAAAATGGAGAAAAAAAGGCATCCATAATGAATAGGTACTTTTTAAAATCTTGTCTTCATTCCCTAAATAATACAGTAGAACAATAATTTGCATAGCACATTGTATTAGGTAAAGTTATCAAGAGATGGTTTAAAGGTGCTGGAGTATTGTGTGCAGGTTATATGCCAATACCACACCCATTTATGCAAGGGACTTGAAGCATCCACAGATTTGGATATCCACAGGGGTCCTGGAGCCAGTTCCCTGGGATGGGGGAGCAGTAGAGGTTACATTAGGGATTAGAATAAAGGGAGAGATATACTGTCTTAAAGGAGCCATTGGGATGCAGAGAGCACAGCTGAAAATCTTGAGTGACAAACCTTTGTCCCACACCCTTGTGAAATGAGGGGAATACACTGACCTGGAACTCTATGGCTCCACCTCCAGTCTGGCCCCCAGCTACAGACCTTCTATAAATATTGAAGCCCTAGCCCAAGGCAGCATTTCTTACTCTGGAGATGGCCCGCTCTCACCCTTGAATGTCTGTCTATGCCTCTGTCTGACTCGTGCTGAAATTCTTCTTCATCTGTATGCCAAGAACCCCACTGGTCCTGAACTGGATTCCCCCTCCCGTCTGGGAACTCATCAGACCCTACTCTGGAGACATCTCCCACGACAGAGGGACGACCTAAAGTGGAGATGTGAGATTTTAATGTAAGTGACTGTTGATAATGCAGAATCCAGGTCCCACTCCCAGGGGTTTGAATTCAGTGAATCCTGGTTGGCTGTGACTGATCCAAGCTTCCTGCAGGACCTCAGGCCATGGAGGAAGAAACACACCCTCCCACCCACCACGTTTCTCCTGCTCCCATCTGAACCCTGAGCACCCTCCCTCCAGGTCCAGGAGAGTTGGGTGGCCGCCAGGGCTCTGAGCCTGTTCCACATTTTTTTTTTAAGAAAGAGAGAATCAACTTTATTTAGTTTTTCATCTGGCCTTTGCTTCTCAGACACTTAGTTGTGTATGTGGTGCTGGGGTTGGAACCCATGTCCTTGTGCATGCCAGGCAAGTGCTGAGCCACCACTCCAGCCCCTTGTTACACTTCTTGTCTGCCCAGCTTGCAGTCCATACAGAAGGTCTGCTGGAGACCCTGAGGGAAAGTCACAACTGTGTCACAGAGCTATTGTGAGGATAAAATTCTGTGTCTTCTTTTTAATAATAAGTGGAAGACATAAGGCAAACCTACTAGGTTCACTGTCCTCTCTCACCTTGCCTGGGGACTCAGAAGACATGCAGCACAGTAGATCCAGCTAGAAATACAGAAAAAAAAATTTGCTCATCAAAGTCAATCATTGGTGAATACAAATCAGACCTGGCCATTTAACCTTCAGCTAGCCAGTCTCTTAGTTTTCTTATCTGGTAGGTGGGCAAATTTGAAGAACTGGGTTGGGTGTGTGCAAGGAGACCAACCACAGCCCACAACCCCTAAAGAAACTTCTAGATCTGTCTCCCATCATCCTTCTCCCCGTTCTTCTTTGAGAACCAAAAAAGCATAAATGGTAACCATGGCCCCCGTGCAACACACAGTGGGAGCTTGGGATAGGGACAAGTGACAGGTGTACTTCTGGGCCTTGGCTCATGGCCTGATGATGGGCCCCAAGAGGCTAGGTGTGTGCCACCCTCTACCAGAGCCAGGTTTGCATGAGGTCAGGGTGCTCTCGGTACGTTCCCTCTGACAGCTTCAGTAAATTCTCTTTTGCACAGGGCACAGTGCTTTTGAGTACCTCTGATGTCAATTAACATTCCCTGCAGGCAACCAATAAAGCCAGCTTATCAGAGCTGTCTCCTTTCTAAACAGAAGTCCCAAAATGACTTCGTTTCCATCCATCCAATGGATCAAAAGATCCCAGTGTCTGGCATCAAGCTCATCAGGACAGGAGCAAATGACCCCAAGGGTCAGAGAAAGCCACAGGGCCTGGGGGGTTGGGGGCATGGAGGGAAGCGTATTGAAAACAAAAGAAAGAAGGGAAGAAGGAAGGATAAATATTGAGAGAAAAAAAGATGGAAAGGGAAGGAAGAGGAAGGAGAGAGAGAGAGAAGCCACAAAAAAGATAAATTCCTTTGTATATCCACTTGGTAACTAATCAGAATTCAAACAGAGAAGAAAAATTCAAAACCCACGCTTCACCAAGAGCTCAATGGAAATGCAAAATGCCCTCCTCTCTAAAATATATTATTCATTGCGCTGTGTCACGGCAAATATGAGTGTTGTGTCCACTCACAGATAAGCAGGACACATTTGCATGATTTAAATGTCACCTAGATCTTGTGAATAATAATAAACCCCATGAGCTGCTCCAGAGGTTTGAATCTTGTTCCCTGGAAACCTTGGCTTCCTCAGCTAGGCCCCAGGGTAGGGTTTGAAATTCTAGGTGTCGGGTTGACTGGGGACAGCGCTTCAGCCAGGCCACAGGGCCGTAGGGTCATGGCGGCTGGCACACGAGGCCACGCAGGCTGGCTAAGGGGCAGGGCGTTGGGCCGCTTGCCCGCGAAAACAAGAGCCAGTCAAGACCCCCGGCAGGCGAACACCTGATGATTGATGGATTCACCAGCCAATCTCTGAAAGGCCAACCCCATCAGCTCCTCCCATTTCCCTAAACCTATAAAACCAGCTGCGCAGCGCGTCCAGCGCCATTTTCTCCTGCGCTCGCTTCCCTTGCCCACTCCTCATTTCCCCCGCTTGCTCTGGAGACGGAGGTGAATTTGGCCTGGGAGTCTCCAATCCCAATACAGGGTTTTGCTCAGCCATTCTTAAGTCTGGCTACCTTTTTGAGCACCTGCACCTGGTTTTACACCTGTGGTTTCTGATTTTTACACTAGGTGCCTGCAACTTCTTGTGCTGTCATAGTAATTCTGGGGGAAAATGTTCTAATCAATCAAGGGGAAACCGGTTCCTTTCCTTTAAGATCAATTCGGCATCCCCCAATGCTGGTGAGAAGGGTCTGGCAAGATGGGTCCAGATGCAGACACTCCCTTCGGCTAAGCCAGGTGCCACATTCTCTCTATTGATGCCTAAGGCACAAACCCAAGGCTGGACCCAACCAGAATTTCCTGAGCTCAGGTCCTAGGTTTGGGGGAAGGGAGAGGATGACCAATTGAAGGGTGAACTTCCTATAAAAAGGGCAAACCTAGCTTCCTCCTCAGCTCTGTCTCCTCCTGCTCTGGGGGAAGTCTGCTCTTTTCCCTATGCTTTACTTTTTATAAAATAAAGTCTATCTACTACAACTCCGAGAGGACACAAACCCAACATCCACAAAACCGGCATCTGCAGGACTGTAAGGTGGCAGGGATCCCCCTTGGCAGCAGTTTTCAAACACCTCCAGTACATCCGGTAAGTCAGACCCAGTCCCTGTTCCCCAGGGAATTCTGATGTTCAGCATTGAAAAAGGCTTGATGGCGCTGAAGTGGTGGCTCAGCGGTTAAGCAAAGCTTGCCTGACATGCACGAGGACAGGGGTTCAAACCCCAGCACCACGTACACAGCTAAGTGTCAGAGCAATGAAAGCCAAATGAAAAACCAAAACGGGGGGAGCAGGGCTTATGCAGAGCTAGGAGAATGGCAATCTCCTTCCAGACCAGCCTTCACTGAAACTGGATCACTGGGAATGATAGAAAATAAAATTAATATAGAGTCAGATGCAGGTCAGTGCTACAGACAAGATGGGGAGATGTGGAATCTGAGGTGGGTATGGAAGAGAGTCTGACACTTTGAATAGGGTATTTAGGAAATGTCACCTTGAGAAAGTGATGTATGAACAAAGATGGAAAGGAAGGAGGGAGCCACAAGATAGCTGGGTCTTGCAGCAGGAAAAGCAGGTGCAAAGGCCCTGGGGCAGAAATGTGCGGGGCTGTTTGCAGATTAACAAGGAAGCTGGGGAGGTGGGAGAGGGGAGAGGCGAGCAGGGGACCCTTTAGGAGACTATTGCAATGATCCAGTCCAGTCATGAGGAAGACCTGGATAAAACAGGTAGCAGTAGATATGGTAAAAAAGTGAGCAGAATCTAGATTTTAAAAGTAGGTGATTTTGCTATTGGAGCAGGTATGAATTATAAAAATCAAAAAGAAGCATCAAAGAGGGCTCTGAGGTTTTAGGTCTGAGCTACTTGAAGGTTAGCATTGCCATAATAAAAGGGTCTTTGGTAATACAATTTTTAATTAAGGAGTTGAGTTATTGTACAATCATAAATGCATATTAAGTAACGATATGGCATGCACTTGTTCTTAAATCCAAATTACCCCCACATCACCCACACTGTAATACAATTCAAATTGGAGAAGGGGTCCAGGAATCTTGTACTATAATGACACTCCCAGGCAGTGAGTCCTAGAAGAGGAAAAGTTTGAGGATGAATTCCCACCTCTCCCCGCAGCACCAAAGACACCCATTCTCACCCTCTCCCACTCCCTGTCACTGCTCTCTGAAAAGTCCAATATAATTTTGTAATGAGGAATTGCATTTATACCCAATAAACCGCACACCTCTTGAGTATTCAGCTCAATGAGTTTTGACAGTCACACACGCACACACTTCACTACCATGCCTACCAGTTATAGGATAGTGCCTTCACCCCAGAAATCTCCTTCCTGCCCTGTTACTGTCAACCCCCATCCCGACCCCCAGGCAACCAGTGATGTGAGTTTTTCTCAGGCTAGATTAGCTGAGCCTTTTCAAGGATGTCCCATGTAGGAATCACGCGCACTTCTGTGCCTGGCTTTTTTACCTCAACGTGTGTGTGAGGATCATCTCTGCTCTTCCATGTAGTCATGGCTTCTTGCTGAGACATATCCCATGTTTGAATAAACCACCATCTACTTACCCATCCATGTAGTTGTGGACATTGTGGGTGGGGCTATTCTAAATAAAGCTACTATGAACATTTGGTACCATCTTGATGGTATACGTTTTCATTTTTCTCGGGAAAAACACCAGGGATAGAAAAGCCTGGTTCATGTGGTAGGTATGCATTTAACATCCTAAGAAATGGCCAGATAGTTTGCCAAACTGTCTGTGCCATCTTATACCTCCACCACTGATGGATGTGTCGCCCCACTCCATCTCTAGGTCTTTGAGCTGTCAGTCCTTTTAACATTAGCCATTGGAACTGATGCCTGTAAGCATCTCATTGTGGTTCTCATTTGCATTTCAAAATTTTAATTGGCGTTTTGACTACTAAGGACAATGAGTACTTTGTATGTGTAAATTTTCCGTCCTTGGTGAAAAGTCTGTTCCAATATTAATCCCATTTGTTAAATGAGTTGTCTTATTATTACTGGTTTACATAAATTTTTATATGCTTTGCAAAATGAGTCCTTTGTCAGATAAATATATTGTGACTATTTTGTCTCCAGGCTTATCTATACGCTTCCTTTCTTAAACATTTACTTTGAAACAGCTTAAGACTTCCAGAAAAGTTGCTAAAACAGCCTAAAGAATTTCCATATTCCCTTTACCTATAGAATATATATTCTGATTGTTATGATGTTAACTTCTTCAGCCTCTCTTTCTCTCCTGCACACATATATCCACATGGGGTGTGTGTGTGTGTGTGTTTCCTGAACCATTTGAGATTGACAGAGATGATGCTATTCCTTTATCTCCAATACTTCAGTGAGCATATTCTAAAAGCAAGGACATTCTTCTACTTAGTGTGAGAACAAGTTTACTTGCCCAAAGAATGGACTAAGAGACAGGATGTACAGCAAAAATGAGGCTTTTTAATGACAGTCTGGCAAGATCGGGTGTCTGGGTGGGAGGGCACCCAGAGCAGTTCCAATCAGCATTTTATTCCCTGTGCAGCACTTCGGCCAAGTGCCCTGGGGTACGGTCTTGCTGAGTGTTGTCTGGGCTTTACTGTTGCCCGTTGGGTTAAAGGAACAAGGAACGTACTCTTAGTTGTCCACACCTCCCTTTGTCCTCTTGGGTGGAGTGCATCTTGAGGTTTCTCTCTGTTGGTTGGGCCACTCACCTCCTGTGAATTTGTCACACCATTCTGCTGTTCCCTCCAGCTGCTTTTCTTAGATGCAGCTGGGAGAAGAGTCCCAGGAGTTCCCAGAGGAGAGGGGGCCTCAACTCAGGACCAGCAGGGTTCTTAGCAGGAACCTGAATTCCAGCAGGAGAAAAGGCACAGAGGGAGGTTTATTTAGGAAGTAGATACACATTCAAGGGAGAACGCAGGCTGTCTCAAGAGTGAGAGGCAGCGCCGATTTGGGCTGGGGCCAGACTGGAGGTGGAGCCAGGGTGGAACTGTACAATTTTGTACTGGTTCCCTGTGCCTGTGTATTTCCCTCCCTTAACAAGAGCATGGGCCAAGGGCTCAGGCTAAGTGGGCAGGCCCAGGGTGAGTTGCTCAAGGTTTACAACTGTGTTTTTTGCATCTCAATGGCTTGAGGGCATTTTCCCCAAGATTCAGTATTTCTCTCTCTCTTTCTCTACCTACCTATCTTTCTCTATCATCTATCTCTCCTTAAGAGAGAGGGACAGTGAGAAACAGAAAAAAGAGAGAATTAATTTAATTTTTCATGTGGCTTTCATTGCTCTGAGACTTCGTTGTGTACATGGTGCTGGGGTTCGCACCCCATCCTCATGCATGCCAGGCAAGAACCATAACCACTGAGCCACCACTCCACCCCCATTTCTCTCTTTTTATCCTAAATCTCCATCTCAATCCCAATGAATTATATTTTTTAAAATTTATTTTTATTAGTGCATTATAGATTTACATAATGTTGGGGTTAGTTGTCACATATTCCTAAATGCACACAATTCAGCAATACAATTTGTTCAATATCCCCCCTCACATCCCTCTACCTCCTTCCTCCCGTTCCCTGATCCCTTGCCTTCCAATGAATTGCATTTAAGGCTAAATACTGTGTTCTGAAAATGGACCACCGACTTTCTATTTCTCATACTTGTATAGGACAACAATCAAAATCATTACATGGACCCTAACACAGTGTGACCATCAAACCTATGAACCATGTTCAAAATTCACCTATTCTCCCAGAAAGTCCTCGTATAGCAAAAGAAAGAACATTGCAAGCACACACAGCAAGACCATATGGAGCATTTAGTTTTCGTTCATCTTTGGTCTCCTCCAACCTGGAACAGTTCCTCAGTCTGTCTGTCTATTATTTATTTTCATGGACATAACTTTAAAGAGAACATTGCATTTATTTTGTAGATCATACTCTTCATTTTCTTCGGCATCTTTTTTTTTAATTGAGAAATTTATTTTTGAACAACCATACAAGTTTTTAACAAAATAGCATAAAATGTGTATAGATTCTGGATATTAGATTTGCCCCCAGGAGAGCCGCCCAATTACCCACCCTTATCCCTCCCTGCCCCTTCCCACAATATCTCTAAAAAAGTATTAGGTTGTATAACATTACACCTTATCTGGATTTAACACATGATAATAGACCATCTTTCTCAATGGCCAGAGTCTAGTTCCAGCCTCCACAGATGAGTGGAGACATTCGACCCTTGGTTCTCTGGGTTAAGCTGATTTTACTCAGCATAATTTCTTCCATAGCCATCCATTTACCTTCAAAGGCTGCAATATCATTGTTTCTAATTGCTGTGTAAAATTCCATGGTATATATGTACCACAGTTTTTGGATCCATTCATCCAGTGAGGGAGATTTGGGTTGTTTCCATAATTTAGCAATAGTAAATTGAGCTGCTATGAACATAGATATTGCTATGTCACTATAATGTGCTGATTCTAAATCCCCTGGAAAAATACCCAGGAGTGGAATAGCAGGATCATATGGTGTGTTCATCCCTAGTATTTTGAGGATTCTCCACACTGCTTTCCAGAGGGGCTGTACCAGTCTGCAGCTCCACCAACAGTGTGTTAGTGTGCCTATCTCTCCACAACCCCTCCAGCATCTATTATTGTTTATTTTCTTCATCTTTGCCATTCTAACTGGCATAAGGTGATATCTTAATGTGGTTTTCATTTACATTTCTCTGATTACTAGTGATTTGGAGCACTTTCTCATGTATTCATTGGCTTGATCAATGTCCTCTGTTGAGAAGTTTCTATTTAGCTCTTTGGCCCTTCATGGTATCTTTTAATGAAGAAAAATTTTTTATCCTAATGAAGTGCTGTTTGTTGGGATGTAATTTTTGTTTTTTAATGGTTGGTGATTTCTGCTTCCTAAGAAAATTTTTACCTACCCTAAGGGTTATAGAAATAGATTCCGTTTTGTTCCTAGAAGTGTTAGGGTTCTAGTTTTTAAATTTAGGTATCTTTGGGGGGTTTTGTTTTGGTTTGGTTTGGGTTTTTTTTTAAGAGACTAACAGAGAGAGAGAGAGAGACACTTTTTAAATTTTTTTCATCTCGTATTTGTTTTTCCTCCTCTTAGTTGTGAATGTGGTGCTGGGGTTTGAACCCAGATCCTTACTCATGCCAGGCAAGTACTACTGCTGAGCTACTTCTCCAGCCCCTAAATTTAAGTATCTTTTATCTATCTCAAACTAATTTCCTTTATCAAATGAGATAAGGTTGAGAATCCAGATGATCCCGCACCATTTCTTAAAGATAAATTCCCTTTCCTCAATGAATTACTTTGGCAGCTTTATCAAACATCAGTTGACCTGGGGCTGGAGCAGTGGCTCAGCGGTTATGGGGCTTGCCTCGCATGGGTAGAGTTCCAACCCCAGTACCACGTGCACAACAAAGTGTCAGAGCAATGAAAGTCACATGAAAAACTAAATAAAATTGATCCTCTCTTTTTCTGTCTCTCACTGTCCCTCTGGCTGTTAAATCAATTCACCACAGATGGCTCTTTTTTCTAGAATTGTTTTGTTCCTCTAACCTGTTCCTTATGACAAAACCACACAGTTTTGATTACAGGGGCTTTATTATAAGTCATGAGTCTTACTTTGTCTAATCTAGCTCCTTTGAATTTCTGTAAAAATTTTAGAATCCAATTTTTTTAAAAAAATGCTATTGATATTTTGATTGGTACTGTATGGAATCAATAGATCCATTTTGGGGAAAATATCTTTAAATTGAGATAAACATATACCATAACATGATTGGTATATCTGACATTTATTTAGGTCTTGTAAAATTTCTCTTAGCGATGTTTTATATGTCTTGTGCAGGGTGCTAGACTTATTCCTGAGTAATCAGTGTATTTGGTGCGGTGTACATGGTATTTTTAAAATTTTTCCATTGTTCATTGTTAGAATATAGTACAATTGAGTTCTGTCTGTTAACTTGATATACTGTAATCGTGCTAGGTTCATAATTTTTGCAGATTCCATAAGGGGGTTCTGCATACACAGTGATGCTCTGTGCTCTCTTTTTGTCATTTTATACCTTGTTTTTTTTTCTTGGTAATTCCACTTGCTAGGACTTTCAGTGCAATGTTGACTGCAAGTGCTAAACGTGAACATTCTTGACTTTTTCCTCAGTCCTCAGTTAGGCCCGATGGTAACAGTTAGCTTTTCTAAGATGACTCTTATCAGGTTGAGAAAGTTCCCTTCCATTCTCAATTGCAGAGGTTTCTTCCCCCTAGGTAAATCAGGTTGAGAAAGTTCCCTTCTGTTCTTAATTGCAGAGATTTCTCCCCCCAAAAAAACCCCGAGGTAAATGGGTGTTGAACTTTGTGACAGAAACCATTCAGCCTGAAACCCTGAACTATTTACTATCTATTTACCCCATGGGGGGGGGGAATTCTCACCTGTTCTCTATATAAAAGTATAAAGGATGCTGTGATTCCTAGTGTGTATACCACTTTGGATCTAATCAAGAGGCAGAAGCTACACAGTGATTTACGTTAATATAAAAAGAAGGTTGTTATAAAGATCATTAAACTATGATTTTGTTTTTTTAACTTACAAAATAGTATTTAATATTTTTTCAATTTTTAAGGAGTTGAGTTATTGTACAATCATAAATGCATGCAAAGTAACAATATGATATGCATTTATTCTTAAACCAGACTCACCCCCACGTTGCCCACACCCCAGTCTCTTGTTTCTTCTATATTTCACCCTTACAAGCAATATAAATTCTTAGATTGTGAATTTTGCAGCATTAAAGAATTGTATTTAATTTGGATTCTCAGGAGGGTAAAGGGTATGTTACATTGTTGATTGTCTCCCTAGATCCTACCTTATCCTCCATCCCTCTCCCTCATCACCTCTCCTGTCCCCACCCCTACCTATCTGTGGTTGGCCTAGATTATGTGTTGCTACACCTCTGCTGATTCTAATACATGAGTTTGACAACCTTTCACCCAAGCCTGGGTTTAGCGCCAGCCTCTAAAAATGAGGGAAAACATTCGACCCTTGACTCTCTAGGTTTGGCTAACTTCGCTCAGCATGATTTCTTCTATAAACTATGATTTTGAAAGTTAACTATAAGTGAACTCTTTGTGGTTCACCAGGACTGATGGAGATTATTGCCAGGAAAGGACAGACTTGGGGTGGAGACTTCTGCAAGGACAGTAGTAGACCTTGTTGGAGGAGGCACAGTCCCAGCCCAATGGAAGACACAAAAGTTCTATGTTTTTCCCAGGCCAGAGCTGCTCTGAACTAGCAGGAATTAATTCACCCAGAGGTCAGGCAGGAATCCTGTGAGCTACAACCAGGGATGGTCACAGAAGCGTGCAGAAGTGGAAACACCAATGTAAATAGGAGACCTGGAACTGTGGTGTTTGCATTGAAAGGGTCACAGCTGCAGGAGGTCACAGGAGAGAAACCCCAGGGGAAGAGGACATAGGAAAGCAGAGGGATTTGGAGCACTGGTATAGGCAGGAAATTTTGGAATAAAGGAGGTATAGTGGCTCATACCTGTAATCCCAGTGGTTTAGAAGACTGAGACAGGAGGATTGCAAGTTCGAGGCCAGCCTCAGCAGTTGAATGAGGTCCTATGCAACTTAGTGAGACCCTATCTCAAAATAAAAAATAAAAAAAACGGGCTGGGGATATGGCTCAGTGTTTAAGCACCCCTGGGTTCATTAGCCAATACAAAAAAAATGGAATAAAAGTGAGAAGTACATTCATTTTTTTAATAGGGAATCTAAGTATCACATTAAATTTACCTTTGCTCAAAATTAAAGAGCTTTCAAGGAGAATTGTCTAGACCTTATATCAAAATAAGCCCAGCTGTATTAAAGAATATTAAATTGTATTCAGAATAAAAACAAATATGACCACCAAAAATAAAAAGAGTAGACATCATATATTTAGTGGAATTATGCTCTACAAGGCCTTCAATGAAATCTCATAGGGTAATGTTTGCAAGTTGCTAGAATAAGTATTATCAGGACTCACAAAGGCCAGCAGCCTGGGGGAAATATTTTCACAAAATAAACCAGAAAAAAAGAAATAGTTTCTGTCAGTATTACATAAAGAGCTCATGAAAATTGAAAGGAAAAACATCAAAATTTTAATGTAAGTAGGCAAAGAACATGAATAGATAATTCAGAGAAGAAACAGGAGGAATAAATATAAGAAAATGTTCAACTTTACTACCTCTTATTGAGATGCAAATTAAAACTGTAATGGGGTACAGTTTATGCATTAAATTTGAAAATTAAAATAGATGCTAATAAAAATGCATATGTAGGGGCTGGAGCAGTGGCTCAGCAGTTACGGCGCTTGGCTGGCATGTGTGAGGGTGCAGGTTCGAACCCCAGCACCATATACACAACAGAATGTCAGCAACAAAGGCCACGTGAAAAACTAAATTTAAAAAATTGATTCTCTCCTTCTCACTGTCCCTCTCTCTTAAAAAAATATACATATACATAGTAGAACTTGTAAATGATTGCTGTTCACAGAAATTGCTAGAACTTCCCTTGATTTCAGACATTCATATCCCTGGAATGATCCTACTTCTGAGACTATAACCTAAGCAAATAATCACAAAAATAGAAGATACTATGCTTGTGTTTATGGTAATCATTTCAAGGAGTAAAATGGAAATAATCGAAATGTACATTAAAAGTGCAGCAATTGCATAAACCATTCTATTAATTATGTAATTCATTTAACCGTGATTGTGGCCAGTGATGAATGACTTGGTCATGATCAAAAATCAATGAAAATTAATGTAGCATGATAGGCTATTTCTCAAGATATGAGACCTAATCAAAAGCAGGGTAACCATCGTATTTACAACACTTATTATCACTGTGAAAGAAGACAACGTGTATCTGTGCAGAAAAATTAGAAGGCAACAGTGTACACTGATTTATTAATTGATTTCTCAAGTTCTATGATTTCTAACTTAATATCAATTGAGTGACATCATTTTGAAAGGCACCAACTGAAATGACAACAGTCCAGGTACGTTGACAAGAGAATAGTTGAGCAAGGCTCACCTCTTCTCTACAAGCCGTACTTCTATGAAGTCAGCCTTGTTTCTCATTAGATTTCGCCAGTTCTTGGGAGACTTGTCCCATCATTGAAGGTGCTCAAGGGTAACACCCTTTAGTCACCATATTTCCTGAGTGTCCTTGGCTATACATTCTACCATATAAACATTTGCAGGAGGCTCCAAGTGTTTGCCCAGGGCCATGCTGACAATGTTGAGCTGCTCGGTACAGAGCCCCAGCACAGGTCACACCCATTAAGGAGCACTGTTGGTCACATTTCACATAACAAGCCACTAAAACCGCCTTGCATCCACTACATATCTGCCAGCTTTAACAACTAGCAAATTGTCCTTCTGTGTGTGGAAGCAAAGACTTTAGACTTAGAGGAAAGTTCAGGTGATTTTCCTGAGTTTGCTTGTGATGGGGGTCAGGCTTGCCCTAGTGTTCAGTGACTGTCATCTGGGTCTTTGTCCCCCTCTGATCCTACCTACTCCCTGCCTTGGAATCCACGCCATCCCACCATCACTAGGCTGCAGGACATCAAAGGCTCTCATTGCTCTTTCTTACCAGGGCTTTTGTATCTTTTATCTCCTAGAGTTATTTGCAATTCTTTAAAAAAAAATTTTTGTATCGGTTCTTTTTTAGGTATATATGACAAAAGATTATACAGTGACAGAATTATAAAAGCGTGGAGTTTAACTTCTTTTAATTCAGGCCCCATTTTTCCCCTTCCCCTCTCTTCCTCCCATCCTTTGTTTCTTTATGTATACACCACAATAGAATGTATATTGACATAATTATGAAAGTTTGGAGTGTACCTTGTTTTAACTCTGTTCCCCCTATTGTCCTTTTCCCTCCCTCCCTCCAATCCCCTGTTTTTATTAGACATTTTTGACAATAGTATACACAATGACATTTTTATAAAAGCATTCAGTATAACTTATTTCTAATTCAGTCCCCAGTGTTTCCCCTCCCCCATTCTCTTCCCACTACTGTTTTTTTTTTTTTAAGAGAGAGAGGGACAGTAAGAGAAAGAATCAATTTTATTCAGTTTTTTATGTGATTTTTGTTGCTCTGACACTTCATTGTATATGAGGTGCTGGGGTTTGAACCCATGTTCTTGTGCATGCTGGGCAAGCGCCGTAACCACTGAGCCACTTCTCCAGCCCCTACTCTACTAATCTTTGTTATTTACTAATAGTTTTTTTAAAGGAAAAAGATGGAGAAAAATCCATTTTATTTAGTTTTTCATGTGGCTTTCATTGCTCTGACACTTCCTTGTGTATGGAGGTGCTAGGGTTCAAACCTGTCCTCTTGCATGCCAGGCAAGTATTATAACTGCTGAGCCACTGCTCCAGCCCTCTAATAGTTAGTGTTTTGGGGGGTTTTGTTTTGTTTTTTTGCTGACTTGCTGGTAATCACGTTGATGAGATTCACTCTGATATGCTCATACATGAACATGGGAAAATTAAGTCTGATTCCTTCCACAAACTTGCCCTGTCTCATTCCTCCTTCCTCCATTTCCTTCCCCTGTGTCTACTCCTCTGTTCTTTTTCTTGTTTTTGATGAGCTTCCACATGTCAGAGAGAACATTTGCCCTTTGGTTTTTTGAGATTGTCTTATTCCACTTAGATGCACAATTAAAAAGGGATCAAAGTTTGAAAATAGTGAAGTTCTGATTTCAGGCAGTGTTGGTCAGATTTGGATGTCGTGGGCTGCCATTGAAAGTGGGGAGGAGGACGAGAGTACCCAGGGTGCACGGTAGATCAGATTTGGCTCTTACTGATATTTGGGTAGAATTTTTAACCCTTCCAATATCATTCATTAATTTTGTTTTCCTTCCACTTTTCCACCTGCCAGGCAGGTGAGGGAAGAAGGCGCCACCGTCCCTATTGCCTGAGAAGGGAGCAGGCAAAGTGGGCCTTCAGGAATAGAAACCACTGCCTCTGCCCAGCCTGGGGCTTCTCCCCCACCAACTGTGCACTGACTGGGAGAATTCCTACGGATGCCCGTGCATCCAAACATGCATAGTTGCTTTTCCCATGTCAACCTTGCCCTGCCTCATCGGAAATATTCCATTTCCCTAAAGCTGATCTTACAAATTGCCTTTGCATTTGCCAAGGACCTAGACCTTCTGCCAGAGCATACCCATACTCCCCTCCCCTTGCTGATAACTGGGCCTATCTGTTTGCATTTCTGCTTATCGTGTTAGTCCGGTTTATCTCCTTATCAGATTGTGTGGTCTTTAAAGCACCAGGAACCATATGGCCCCCAGCAGAAATAGCTGTCCTGGTACCCACCTATGGGCATAATGTGTGGGCCTTTCGACCCTAACCTATACATGTATATATATATATGTATATATATGTATATTATATATACATATATATATGTATACATATATATAATATACATATATATACATACACACACATACATATATATATCAGGTTCCCTGTACAACTAAAACTTGGCTGGAATGGGAAGATTTTACATAATTAGAATAAAAATTTTAGATTTCCCTCCATTTTTTTTTAAGAAAGAGGGACAGGGCTGGAGCAGTAGCTCAGCGGTTTTGGCACTTGCTTGGCATGCACGAGGATCTGGGTTCAAATCCCAGCACCACGTACACAAAGAAGTGTCAGAACAACAAAGGTCTTATGAAAAACTAATAAAATGATTCTCTCTCTCTCTCACACCCTCTCTCTTTAAAAAATGGGGGGACAGTGAGAGAGAGAGAATGAGAGAATCAACTTTATTGTTTATTTATTTGTCCTCATGAATGCCAGACAAGCGCTGCAATTGCTAAGCCACCACTCCAGCCCCCTTCTCCAATTTTTTTTTATAAAGAGAGAGGGACAGTGAGAGAGACAGAGAAAGAGAGAAGCAACTTTATTTAGTTTTTCACATGACCTTCATTGCTCCAACACTTAGTTGTGTACGTGGTGCTGGGGTTTGAACCCAGGTCCTTGTGTTTGCCAGGCAAGCGCTGAAACCACTGAGCCACCACTCCAGCCCTCCTCCGTTTTTTGTTAAAAGAGGGACAGAGAGAGAGAGAGAGAATCAATTTTATTTAGTTTTTCATTTGACTTTGGTTGCTCCAACACTTCATTGTGTACGTGGTGCTGGGATTCGAACTCACATACTTGCTTGCGCACCCCAGGCAAGCGCCGTAACCGCTGAGCCACCGCTCCAACCCCCCTCCTCCATTTTTTAAAGCAACAGATACAATGTGCATAGATAATAAATTTTAAAAACATATATTTATACAGTGAGGCTGAATGAAAAACAGTTACATACAGCTTCGGTGAATCTCACTAATCTAATAGGGACCTATCAAAGCAAATCTCAGGAGATGATACAGACCATCACACTTATTCTAGATTTCATAAGCAAAACTAACCATCACTGGGAAGTCCCCAAAACCACACATGTGCGTGCTCATGATCAGAATCCCCCTGGGCAGGGGTAGAGTCCATACCTTCATTTCCCTGGCACCTACCTCTCAGGTGGGCAGTCAGGTCTCACCAGGGTCTCTGCATCCAGCCTCCTGATGTCTGGAAGCCAGAGACACTCTTTTGCCCACAGAACTCTCCCCACCTCATTGGCATGTCCTGACTCAGGCTAGGGCAACTTCAGAACCTCCTGGTCCCCTCCGCCTTCCTCCCAACCTTGCCTCCACAGTCAGGAAGAGGAAATGGCACCTTTGCCATAGGCTTCTTCTCACAGTGGTCAGTTCTAACACATGAGTTTGAGTTTCTGAGAATCACTGACTGCCCTTGGTTTTTTGGTGACATGGCCCTGTTAAGACATTTCACTAACTCATCTTGGATTTCCTGATACTGATTGTGTCCTACATCTTGACCAAAAAAAAGATTCCTGTTACCAGGAGGCTGAGGCAGGAGGATCACAAATCTGAGGCCAGCCTGGGAAACTTAGCAAGATCTGTCTCAAAACAAAAATAAAGGGTTGGATACTGTACTGATACATGCATACCAATGTTTTTAGCCGTGCAGTCCACAATAGCCAAGCAGTGGAACCAGCTGAGGTGCCTGTCAACAGATAAAAGGCATATATACGCAATGGAGTTTTACTAGGCCATAAAGAAGAGTGAAATTCTGTCACGTGCTGGTAAATGGATGGAACTAGAGAATACCATGCTAGGTGAAATAAACAGTCTCAGAAAGTCAAGGG
>PVKS010027209.1:0-27754 GCA_004027875.1 Aplodontia rufa | reverse complement strand
TTTATTTTTCCCGCACATCTGTAGATATAGCGAGAGCAGGCTGCTAAGGGACCAATAGTGAAGTGGCAAACTAGCTTATTTCAGCCAATGAGAGACTATTATGTTGGTGGCGTCATCTATCATCGACCAGGAAGATGCGAAGAGAGAGAGAGAAAGCAGCACTCCAGCGCAGGCGCGTAGCTCGCCTTGCTCAGAGCCGGGGGAAATGTGAAGGGGGAGGAGAGAGAAGTATTATGGCGTCCAATATGGCGATTTTTCTCTTGCACAGAGCCCCACAATAAGAATCTAATATTTTTAGGCATCCAACAGGGGCCAACAATTTATATACACATCTCATTTAATCCTCCAATAACTATCAAGGTAGCCAATATTATAACCACCACCATTGGACAAAAGAAACAACTCAGAAACATTGTGACTTAAATATTCCCTGCAAGTAAATAGAAGAGCCGGGATTTCAATTGTCCTTCTTCCACCATCTCCAAGAAGCGAAGATACTTCAAGTGCGAATTTCACACAAGCTTGTCTTTGAGCTATTTCAGGAGCTGCTGTCTTTTCTGTTTCTGACTAGGGTAACTAGGTAATCTGAATGGACATATTAAAACAAACATTTGGCTTAAAACAAAAAAGACCATGAGTGAGGAAGTACGGTGCTCAGACAACAAGCAGCAAGGAACCAGCACCAAGCAGAGGCTCCACTGATGCTTCTTGTGAAAGAAGACTTTACTAGACACAGAGTGTTCTCAGACTGCTGCTTTACCCTTCTTTCTCCACCATACCACCCACTGGCCACTCATTGGGGTGACAAGAACGTCCTTTTGGAACTGGGTTTTAGGTCCTGGTTCAAGGTTCCAGCCAGAGCTCTGCATAGGAAGAGCTTCATGTCAATCTTGTCCAAGACACTTAAATTGCATTTGAAACCCAGAGCTATGAACTGTCAGCGTGCGTGCAGAGAGGGAAAATGTAGGGTAAGATTAGCAGGTGAGAGAAGGGAATTTATTTTTGGGCGCAACTCAGGGAGTGCAAGATTGCTGCTCTGACCACCTTCATAGGCTGGAGGGCTACACTGAACATTGACCTTAAAAGTATCCTTCCTCCTGCTCCCAGGACCTTGACTTGCCTCTGGACCTAGTCTTCTTCATTGAGAAAGAAATACAAGCCCAGAAAGATTAAGACAAGTAGGCAGAGTCACACTGAGAGCACACAGTGACAAAACACCAGCACCAAGTTAAATTATACATTTTGAGCCTGGAGTGCAGGCAGTTAGCATTCTGATGCCTGTGGGTTAGCCATGCAATCTATGCTGACTCTAAAAAATGCAGCTCCCATTGCTGCTCCATTCTTTGGAACCATTTTCTAGCCTTAAAAGGGTCTGGGATCTGTTACTTTTGAAGGCTCCACCCTGGATAAAATTAAGCTCATTAAAATAAACCCATATGCCGTATAACATTTAATGTATATGTAATCTGTTTCAGTTAAGTGACAGTTGAAGTATTTTCTGTGGTAGGCAATTAAACATTTATTCATTTCAATTTTGCAGTTCTGTGTGTGAAGTCAATACTTTTGTTCTTCAGGCCCTAGGCACTTTTGTAAGCACTGGGCAAGCTGGTGAGCCATCAGCTTCAGGACTGTCCTAGCACAGTTGGTGTCTGTGCAAACTACAGAGGGGAAAAACCCACAGCTTCTAAGCAGAAAATTACAATAATGTGCACCTTTCTTGGCTGAAATTCAGGGCCACTGTATTTCTAGCCCCGGTTAAGCAGGTGGCAGGAAGTAGGTGGAGCTAAGAAGCTACCTTCCTATGGGGAACAGGGGTTCTGGGTGGGACAGAGCCTCTGAGTGGGGTGAGGCTGAAGGCTCAAGGTGGAGAAGGCTGAGCTTTTCCTCAGCAGGATCCACCCCTCCCTACAGCAGGCAGTCCTCCAAGGGGACATTCCGGGATGTTAAACTCAGCCTAATCCCTACTTCCCACTATCTTTTCTAAATTTGCACACAGACTATGGTTGAGGCCTCTAAAGCTAAACTTCTGACACATTGTGAAATTGAAAAAACCATGCCCTGGTATCTAAGCAACTCATTCAACATTGTGGGTATTGAAAATTTAGGAGCCAATAAAACTCACCGAAAGAAGGAGAGAGGAATTATACAGATGTAGACTGTCTCTAATCTAAAATAACATGACGGCAGGAGACAGAACTTCAGAATGTGTGCAGCGTAGGCAGTGACAACTGCTTGCTTTGAAGTGTCACCCTAGAAGGTTATAAGTTCATGTGCCTTTAGGGCACCAAGCCCTCAAAGTTAACGTTGGAAGTGGCTCACTGTACGACAATTTGATGTGTAGTGTGTGTGGCACACGGAGTGTATGGGCCTGATGTTCAAATAGAAGAACAGAAATGAACTTGTCTGTCACTACATTTTGCAATGACAAAATCAGGGAAGTGGTTGGGGGGTGAGGGAGTGGGTCTCATGTATTTTTATAAATATTCAGCAAACATGTTTTAGCTCAATAAAAGGATTAAAGAATTCCTTGTGGAAAATACAGCTTGGTAGAATGACTTCTCTACCCAAAGGTTTAGATTAGATAGTGAACTTCATGGACTGGAGTGGTGGCTCAATGGTTGCAGCACTTGCCTAGCATGTGGGAAGACCCAGGTTCAAACCCCAGCACCACACACACAACTAAGTGTGGGAGAAACAAAGGCCAAATGAAAAAATAAATAAAACTGATTCCCTCTCTCTCTCCCTTTAAAAACAAAAGAAAGTGAACTTCAATAGGGTGATTGAGAGAGTTGTGTAGTTTTAGAATCAAGCATGCAACATTTTTTTTCCATTTAGTGAGTACCTAAATAATAAAGGAACAAATTGACAGAAAATTTGACCTAGCAACACCTACAAATATTTCAATCAATTTAAATTAGTTTTGCTACTTTTTAAATTCCTCGTTATGGATTTTTCTTTCAAATGCAAAAGCAAAGAAAAAAATATAATGAAAGGTCAGGCACCTAAAAACCAGTTTCAACTAATATCAATTTTTGCCATCAGTTTTATCTCATTATACCTATCTCCCCTCAACCTGTTGCCATACACACACATTTCTTTTGCTTTTGTTAGACTAAATTAAGGCAAATCCAAGATGTAGTGATATTTCACAGTAAATATCTTACTACATAAAGTATTTTATGAGGTACAAAGCTAACAGGTGTGGCCTTTAATTTAACATAACCCAAAACTATTATCACATCCAACAAAAATGTTTTAATTCCTTAACATCATGTAATTCCTAACTATGATTAGTTTTCCTTGATAATCTAAATTTTTAATAATTGAAGGTCTACATACTGAATTTTATCTGTTTTTTATTAGGTATCTTTTTAATATATAGAAGTTCTTTTTTTGTTTTCACAACATTTCTCTTTTGAGGGGCTGGAGCAGTGGCTCAGGGTTTATGGCACTTGCCTGGCATGCATGAGGATGTGGGTTCAAACCACAGCACCATGTACACAACGAGGTCCAACAAAAGCCACACGAAAAACTAAGTAAAATTGATTCTCACTCTCACTCTCTCTCTCTCTCTCACTGTCCCTCTCTTTTTAAAAAAAAAATCTTCTGAAAGAAACAAGCCATTTATTTTGTAGGATGTCCCACATTCTGGACTTGACTGATTGCTTCTTCATGGTGGCATTTCACATCTTCTTCTGTGTACTGTAAGTTGTGGTTACTTGAAGTGAAATTTGTACCTTGTGGGCCTGTTTTTGTACATGATATGCTTTGGATACAGCCATACTGATTTATTTATGTGTTTCCATGCTTGCATTCGCATTGCTGCTACAACAGCAGAGTTGACAGTTGTGACAGAGACCATATTGCCTGTAAAGCTGAAAATATTTGCTATTTGGTCCTTTAATAGAAAAAAAAAAAAAACTTGCCAAGTCCTTAACCAGAGGCTTGAATATATTCTCTGCATTCCAAACATTCCATTCTATAGCAACAACATTATTACCTCTTGATAACCAGGGTCTAATATGTTAAAAAGTATAGTAACTCTTTATTTGATGGATCACATATATAAGAAGCCCAAAGTGTCCAGGTGGCAGTAGCAGCCTCCAGTTCATAAAATTGAATAGAGGCATGCCCTGTAACAACATTCCCACTTCTATGAGGATAAGGACCTCTCCCCACAGAGCTTAAGGTTGTGAGGACAGAAAGCACACGTTCCCCAATGGAGTCAGAAGAGATGTAAGGTCAAACTTACTTCCGCCTCTTGCTTCCTGGATCCATCTAGTTTGGAAGCCACAGCACTATCTGTTAGCCACTGGTTTCTTTAGCACATCTTGATTTCCCTTGAATTGTGCTGTCCCAGAGCGGGTGCTTTATTTAGGTAAGGCAGCAGAAGCCTATTCCAGTGCAATTAGGCCACCCACTTCTGAGATCCAGAGTAATCAGAGGATCAATGGATGGAGCAATTATATGCCCATCGCTGCACTTCTTTTCCAAGAATTGGATCCCTTGGCCTAAAGGAACACTGTGTCAGATGTTGCTTCAATTCCACAAACCCTCAGAATATGGTGCTCACAGAGATACTGCAGGCAATGCATTCAAATCTCAATTCCTGTAAGGACAAATGGCTCACACTCCATGTTAGAAAGGTGTCCAATATGAACTCTCCATCTGGTGAAGTCATTGCTGGTTTCATGAGTGCAGCATTTGTAAAGTCACATAGGGCACCACCCTCAAAAGAGTCAATAGTTGTCTCTGCTGTTATTATCTTAAAATTCTTAATAATTTTTGAACAAAGGGTTCCACATTCTCATTTTTTACAGGGCTAGCTAGTTCTGTGGCTGGTCTTTCTCAGAACTATAAATAAATTAGCTTTGGAGAGAAGAAACCCATGCAATTGGCCCTAAAATTAGTATCTATTGCTGCACCAAATGGCCCAAGTGCATAAGCCCTGATGTGACTGGGGATAGAAGCGAGTTTGACTTCTGAAGGATGAGACATTCCATCCACCTGCTACTTTGAATCCTCCTGCAGATGTGAATGAGATTGATGGGAGCCAAGTGTGCCTCCACCGTCAGCATAAGCCTCCCAGTATCCACGCTCACCTCCCTCCCGTGGGGACTTCTGCTGCCTGAGGATAGATCAACTCAGACTACTAACTTATCAAATCATTTCTAATATCTTAAAACTCAAAAGGAAAGAGGTCAAATATATTCCCTTGGTCCCCAGTAAACTCAATGACCCCTACTGACCTCCTCCCTGGAGACCTTTCATGTGCTTTCCCAGAAGCAGCCAACGCTGCCTGTGCCTTCACACAAGGCAATGGTACAGGTCTACCTAACACTTAAGAGATTGAAAGAGATTACCCAAGTGACCTTCCAGAGCAACATTTGCTCCTAAGCCTCCTCCTCCTAGACAAACTGAAAGACTTTAAACCACAACTTACTTTACATAAAGAGCCCTACCTAGTGGAACCCAGTGCAAGATCGTAAAGAATATGATGAGCCAAACTAGGGATTTATTCTAATGGTAGAATTAGACTTAGAGAATTTTAAACAGAGGAGAGGCTGATTGGATTTAGATTTGGGGGAAAATATTCTAACTCCTGTGTGTAAGTTGATTTTTAAAATAGCACAATTGGAAGCTGAGATTCTTATAAGGAGGTTGTTGGAGGTTGTGGTCAGCTAAACTGAAGTTGTCACTATGGTGATAAAAATAAATAAACTGGCTAGGTGCAGTACCACATGCCTATAATTCCAGTGACTAAGGAGGCTGAGGCAGGAGGATCACAAGTTCAAAGTCTCAGCAATTTAGTGAAGCCCTACGCAATTTAGCAAGATCCTGTCTCAAAATAAAATATAAAAAAGGGCTGAGGATGTAGTTCAATGGCTAAGTGTCCCTGGATTCAATCCCCAGTACAAAAAAAAAAGAAAAAGAGAGAGAGAGAGAGAAGAAAAAGAAAGAAGCTACTTTCTGGAGGACTTACTGATTTGCTTGAATATGGAATATGAGGGAGAAAGAGTCAAAACAGCCACCCAGGTTTTAGACTTGGACAACTGGATGAAGGCTAGGGTTAGCCACTCACCCTAGGTACATAGAGGAAAAGAAGTAGAAAACAACTCCACCTCCTAGAAAGGACAGTTAAAGGGAAGAGATGGTGTTTCCAGTACTGAAGGGCTAGAACAGCTTCTGAGGGCCTGGAATTCAGACTCCTTGGAAGAAGAT
The DNA here is from genome assembly GCA_004027875.1 of Aplodontia rufa. Lineage (NCBI taxonomy): Eukaryota > Metazoa > Chordata > Mammalia > Rodentia > Aplodontiidae > Aplodontia > Aplodontia rufa. Next base: position 21,532 of record PVKS010027209.1, on the reverse strand, counting down.
CTGGAAAGCTGGTGCTGTCTGCTGCAAGACAGAATCCAGCCAAGACTCTGGTTATTAAGGGACCTTAAGGCTCATCTAGTGAAGGACTATGGCACTGCCTGTTCACTGACTGCCAAAGGAGTGCACAGGGGTACACTAGGATGGCAGCTAAGGAGCACCAAGGTACTTATCCGTGAGAAAGATGCGCATGAATAGGAAATCTACTTCCCCTTCTCACTTTCCAGCCTCCCTCTGCTCTCTGCTACCTTCCATTGCCAAAACATACCAGTAAAGCAGCTGACAAAAGAGTTTGGGAAATGCAATTTGTGAAGTCCCGGGCCCTGCCTCACAGATCATATATAAAAATGTGGGTTTGTTGCTGAGAGAGAACAGATTTTTTTTTAAATGCCAGAACACATGGCACATAAGACCCTGCATAATCTGCCCCCACAAAATAATGTGGCTTGAGCTGTGAAATCCAGCTTTACCAGCTGCACAAACATGAGCAAGTTACATGCATCTAAGCTTCTATTTTCCCCTCTGTACGATAAGAAATAAAATAGCACATGACCCCAGTTGCACAACATATATGCTCCTGAAAAAAACAATTCATGTCTGACAAAAATCACACTCAAAATAAAGAACTCAAGGGAAAAATAAAATTGAGCAGATTTCTCAAAAGCTGTGAAGCTTTGCAACCAAAACACTAATAAAAATAATATAAAGCTAAAATTTACAAGGTGGAGATGATATCATGAAAGGGCTAAGAAAATACAGATAGAAGAGAAACTCAGCCTCAGGGTGGCAGCGAATGCAGACAGACAGGCACGTGTGTCTGCCATGAGCCAGGAGCTGGTATACGGCAGGACTCTCCAGAGAGGGAGCCCCAGGGCAGACTCTCATTTTTAATTTTCTTAAAATAGAGCAGTAAGGGCCCTGGTCTAAGCCACAGTTGAGCTGAGGGCTTTCTCATTTCCTGCTGAAAGTTCTAATCTTATTCTTGCTCTTTCGATTCCCCTAGCCTAGGAGAAAATTGTGTGGACCAATCCAATTTCATTACACTGAAATCATTTTCCTATTTTCCAATCATGTGTGAGTTAACTAGTATTAGAGAAACACATACTTTAGCTGAACAAATGATAGCAATAATCGCAGAGTTTTGTGACAGAAAATAGGAAACCTATGATAAGTGCTGAGCAGCATATCAAGCTCCCAGGGAAATACTGCTAATGCCACTTCGCCTCCAACATCACCTCCAATTGCTTCTTCCCACCCAATCTGGGCTCTAGCCATCCTAAACCATGAGAAGTAACACCTACCAAGTGTGCTTTCTACCTGCACAGTCACTTCTATGATCAATTTTATTAACAATGAAGGTGTCTGGTCATAGAATTTAGTGATTGCACCTCCCACACTAAGTCATAAATAGAAGATTAAGACAAGATAGGAAAATAATCCAACAAGTAAAGAAAGAACCAGGGAGTAACATATAAGTATTACCTTTAAAAGAAGCTGAATGCTTAAGAAGACATTGAGCAAAAGAGGGTCAAAGACAGAAGATATTTGAGTAAATCATACAGGTAGGTCCTTGCTTACCTCCTATACCATACAGTATTTTAGGAAACACTGTTCAGCTAGTTTTCTACTCCTTTTTTTTTTTAAGAGAGGGACAGTGAGAGAGAGAGAGAGAGAATCAATTTTATTTAGTTTTTTCATGTGACTTTTGTTGCTTTGACACTTTGTTGTGTACATGGTGCTGGGGTTCAAACCCATGTCCTCACATATGCCAGGCAAGCGCCGAGCCACCACTCCAGCCCAGTTTTCTACTCTTGAAGTATGCCCCAAGTGGTGCTAAGCTAGCAGGTAATCAAGTGCAACCTTGATACCAGGGACTATGTGAGAAAAGGAAAGTTTTTAAAAATAAGAGAGTAGGACTGACTGTACCACAAGAGAGGCAGGCAGCAGTCCAGTGTTGAAGAGGTTCTGGGCAGAAGTGCTTTTCATCTGAGATTGTGGTAACCTCTCTGCAAGCCTGTGGTTCTGGCAATCTTTGTCACTGTTAATACCAGGCAGTCATGCATAAGAACCCTTCCTCCACAACCTCCCACCATTGTTTGATTTTTTGGTAGGGCTGACACAAGTGACTCCATTTGATTCATTTCTTTTACATTCCCCCTTTGAACACTGCTGACCAACCACACTGTAGCTAGGCTTTGATTGTCTATTATTGTTGAGACAAACCTGTCCCATTTGGTCTGATCAAGTCCCAAGTTGGTGGGGAAGCAATCGATGTTTGGGAGTCTGTGTCAAAACCTTTTAAGCCACATTTGAGAAGCAAGGAGGTTTACAAATGGTGTTTCACAGAATAAGCTTACCTGGAGTTCATTTCTAAGTTTGATTCTATCCGTTCTGTCTCAAAGCACTGGGCCAGGATTATTTTGTTAGGAGTTGTACAAAATTTTGTAGGAAGCAGACACAAAGTTTAATACAGAAAACAACACTGACAAGAGCAAATAAATCCAATTTGTATAACAAAGAAATAATTTTTTTTCTTTACTATTAGACACCAAAGATCAGAGAACTGTATACAAGAGAACTTTCTGCAGTTCCCTTTATGAACCTGGCTGCAAAAACTCTAGAGAAGAATCAAAACTGTGGGTGTCAGGGCTGGAGCAATGGCTCGGTGGTTACAGTGCTTGCCTGACATGAGCAAGTATGCAAGTTCAAACCCCAGCACCGCATACACAACGAAGTCTCAGAGCAACGAAAACTGCATGAAAAACTAAATAAAAATTGTTTGTCTTTCTCTCTCTCTCACTGTCCCTCTTTCTTTAAAAAAAAAAAAAAGAAAAACTGTGAATGTCAAGAGCCGTGGTCAAAGATCTGATGACTGTTCACAATTGACAAAGGAGCTATGTACTGATAGCACACAGAAAGACACATCAGATTTCTAGGAATCTCAGACAGTTTTGGAACCCAATCAAATAAAAATCTCATATGTGTCTTTTGGCCTTCCAGGAGCCCTCTGGAAATCCCAGAGTTGGTTCTAGACCAAAAAGCCTTAATTTTAGAGCATATCAAAGGTTTAAAATACTTGGCTAAACAAAACCAAGTTGATAAAAAAAAATCCTTTAAAGACACGAAGCATGAAAAGATGATAGAATATTTGTTTTCTAGATCAGTTGCCTAAAATGTGAAGAAAAACCTCACAATTTCCTATCAAGACCTATGACAGCTCCAAGAAAACTATCACCTAAACAAAGGGATCAAACACTAGCTTTGCACCAATGTACCTTCAATATCTATGTTTAGACTCCTACAAATAGCACTTGCTAACTCAACCATGCATCAAATCTCCCACAAGATCCATTCCCTTCCAAAAACTCTTTTATAATTCTTAAACCTTTCACTTGCCCACACACTTAGTTTTGTTTACCTTTTACCCACAACACAGCCTCATATTCTGTAACTTCTTTGATTAAAACATGTCTCATTTCCCTACAACGATGGTCTAATTTGCTCATGGAAGTTTTGAGCATCACACAAAATCTAACTAACCATTGCCTCAAGTTGTTCCCTTGTCATAGCATGTGGCTCATCAGCAGCCTTCTGCCTGAGCTGGAGCTCTGTGAAGTTGAGCATGTGAGTATTTTGTTGATCAGATGACACAGCTGAAAGAGTAAACAGGTCTATTTAAAACCATTTGGCTTTGTGTTATTTAAAAGCATTTAAGATTTAATTTATGAGCACTCATTTATTTCTAAGTCAATTCAGTACTATGTAGACATAACAGACTAGTGCATACGCAGACATATGTAAAATGCAGACAAATTAAATTCTTATAGTTTTCATTTAGATTCTTCATTTGCTAGCATCCAAAGAGTTTTTCTCCACTTTCAGACTAACAGTCTTCTGATAACCTCCTCCCTTACCCTAAGCAAATCTACTTAAGTCCTTCTAACCTAGTCTATTTTCTAATCAGATCTCTTAACTTTGGTGCAAAGTTCTTCCCTGATTAGAACACAAAGCATCTTCTATGCGCATGCAGCCTGAGAGAATGCCTGGAAAAGCCACATTGGGCTTCTAAAGCTTTCCCTCCCTGTTTTAATTGAGCACAACTTTCAGTCTTCTTAGACAGAGAATCTTGTAGGAAAAGAATTCCAGAGTGGTTAAACAGGGTCCGGATGCTCTGCTTGCCCTAGGTTTCAGAAAATTTCCCCCTTTTTTTCCTACCTGGAAGATGCATCAGTATACACAGGAAAGAGAAAGGAGCGGGAGCCTGGAAGAGACCCACTTGGAGCATCAGGCGTTGAGGCTCCAGGGATCATCTTAATAGCATCAGGAGAAGTCACAGCTTGCCATCTGGGTCAAAAATTGTCATAGTTCCCAGATTGAAAATACAACCCAGGCCCTGGCTGTGAGAGCAATGACCACTGCCCACCAGACCACTGGAGAGCTGCCCTGGCTGCAGTAGTAGGAGAAAAATGCTAGCAATTTTGAAGAAATCTTCATTTCATTTTACCAACAAATTAATAAGAACTAAGGTCACCTGTTCATATGGGTAAACTTTAAGATTTTTCATTGTAAGTCCTATTAGGCTGTGGAACAAATTGTTCAGGTAAAGCATGTCCTATAATAACTGGGGGTATTTTGTTGTTGTTGTTGTTGTTGTTGATGTTTTTCTTTTTTCTAAGTCTCTTTAATCACCACCACCACACCAGTTTCAAATGAGTAAATGAGTTGAGGTCACTCTTAGTTGTTTATATTTTTGCTAGAACAGTCTGAAATAACAAGCTTTCAAGAAAAAATTATCAGAAAATTCAGAATAGGTGAAGCCAAAAGCCCTGTAACTGATGTGAAAAATTACCTTAAAGATGCTCACAAGCAATTTTTCAGTAAGGCATGTGGTTCCAACAAAATTTCAGCCTGCTGAATTCACCAGAAAACATTATAAGATGAAATCCTTGCAAAACAAGAGTGGGGTAGCCACAGGAACCCCCACCAAAGCTCTGCCTAGCAATTCTGGGGGCCATTTACCTTGATGAGTTTGAACTAAGCTCTGCCCGATGCTGTCTCCACGATCCATCTTCAGGTCATTTCTCTGTTTCCAAAGAATACTACACAGGTAGCTAAAAATCACCCAGTCTGGAGAATACTGCATGTGGGGACTGAATTAACATTTCCTGTTGCTTCAGGGTTTAGACACGGACTGTCAGAAGTGTATGCTTATGTTACTTATGCTGCAGCTAGAACCAGATCTTAGAAATCAAATAAAACCAAGAGAGGGCTGGAGCAGTGGCTCAGCAGTTACGGCGTTTGTCTGGCATGTGCAAATACACGGGTTCAAACTCCAGCAACATGCACACAGCAAAGTGTTGGAGCAAAGAAAGCCACATGAAAAACTAAATAAAGTTGATTTTCTCGTTCTTTATCCCTCTCTCTCTCCCTCTTTCTTTAAAAAAACACAAGAGAATTTCTGGAAGCAAAGATTCCCTAATTTCCCCCTATTGTCATATGTTCCCAAACTCCAAACCCTTTCAATGCTGACCAAACCAAGGATTCCTCTCACATGACAATAGGGGACATCTCTGAACCAGAATCCTCACAATGAAGGCCAAACCAGAGCAAAAGATGAAACAGGAATCCAATTACCTCTACTCACCAAATATGGCGTTTTTCCAAACCCAGAAACTGCTTCTTCATTGCAAGTGAAATTGTCTGAGGCAGCACCCCACCAGAGATAGTCCTAGGACAGTCCCTGGGACAAACATCCCAAGCAGCTGCTAGAACTCATTCACAGTTCTGTACACTAGCAAGGAACTGAGAAACCATGGAAAATGTCCCTATGGGCTTGGCTCCTGGCTGGTTTGCCAAATTGTTACTAAACCAGGCTCATTCTGCCCACAGCACAAGCCAGTTACTGAAACAAGTTTTGCAAGGGAGAGTTTATTCACCAGGCTATCAAAAGTGAGGACCTGGGAGACACAAGTCTCATAACTGCTTCTCTGAGAGTGGGGCTTGAGAATATTGATGGGGGAAAGGTAATTGGAGGTTAAATAAGAGCAGATGAAGTGGTTTAAGTATGTAGAGCTTATTTAGGAACTAAAAGCTTATGATGCAGGTTAAGTCCAGAGAAGCAAATAACTAAAAATAGGTACAGTCCAGAAGGTTTATTCAGAAACTAAGAGCATGTGGCTTCTTAAGGTTTGCTCTCAATTCCATCTGAGCCAAGCTTCCTATGTATTGTTAAATGACCAGCAGGTGGCAGCAGAGTATAATGCAAATCAGAAGGACCTTTCCAGGCGTTCTAGGAAAAGAGGTTTGCCACCATTGTCTAGATGGTCCTCCATTTATCATGGCTTAACTATTTTTTACTGTCTGATGATGTGTAAACAATTCCACTCATTAGAAAACATACTTTACATTTTGCATGTTGATCTTTTCTCAGACTTAATGATGTGCAGCATGGCATTCTCACACTGCCAGAGAGTGGCAGCTAGCTGCAGCTCCCTGGCAGCTGTCCATGCCGTCAGAAAGGAGATGGACTGCAGCAGTGTCCTGTTGCTAAGATACGAGGTTCAGGAGGTTATCTGTATTAAATGTAGCTTGGAATGCTTTCAACTTGTGATGGGCTCTCAGGATGTAACTCCTCTATAAGTCAGGAAGCATAATTACTTTTTTATGATGGTAACTATTGATACATTTTTTTCACTTCTTGAGTAACTTAGACCTATTCCAATTAAGAGTCCCATCACTCCTTGGAGATTTGAAGCCTAGTGGTCTTCTGCTCTCACCCACTGCCCATTCGAGTTTGCCCAGCATGGAAACCCCTTATCTCCAAGTTGAGATCTATGAGACACATGTCATTTGATGAGTTGGTTTTGACACTGACATGTCTCAGGCCTAGACTCCTCTTCTCACACTTTACTGGTTCTAAGTTAATGAATAGTTACTAAGTTCCCCCATTTTCTCAGAGTATTTTAAGCATTACAAGGATTTAAATGAGTTAAATGACCAGCACGTCATTTGCCACATGGGATATCCTCAGTGAAAGTCTGCCATCTTGTCCCTTCTGAAACAAGCAAGGTAAATCAACAGATGATCTATTATGGAAAGGAGTGTCATTCCAAATAGTTTAAAAGAGGTGGTGAAGGTGATTTTCAAATCAGAATTTTCCTTATTAACTCATCCTGCAGAATGTAAGCAAAGTCAACATTTCATTGTCCTAAACCTTTCACTCAAACTGATTTTGTTCAGTTACCTTTTATACACCAGGCATTATCATAGACACTGGAGGCACAAATAGAAATGAGACATCGCTTTGTACAGCTCTCTGGAAATGGACTGCATGATAGGAAAGCAACAGAGGTAATGAAACAAATACGACCCACTGGGAGGGCCTCACTTTCGTAATCCACACACTGTTTAAGAGCTTGGACCAGCGCAAGAGAGAATCTCCTCTGCTCCCACCATGTTCTCCAAAACTGCACTGATGAGATCCTTACTTTCCCACCTCCTGGTTATGTGATTTGTTTATGGTACACTCAGATCCCTTTGTCACAGTCAACTTTCCATCTTGCCCCAATATCCTGGTTGTAAATCTTAACACAGTAAAATTCACTTTCTGTGCTGTATTTTCGTGGCTTTGGACAGATGTGTGGAACCAGGTATCTGGGACCACAGTTCTATAGGGACCACTTCCATGGCCTGCTCTGCCACCAAGTCCCTGTGATTCCCTTTTATACAAAATTCCTCCCCTGACCTCCAACCCTGGCGCCACTGAACTGTTTTCCCCTCTATGCATTTGCCTGGAAAATCTAGCAATAGGTCATCTTTTGGTTTCACATCTTTCTCTTTGCAAACTGCATGGAAGACTCAGGCACACTGCTGGCCGATCGACAGTGTGTTCCTTGATATTGCTGAGCTATGTTCTGTTGTATAGATGGGCCACTGCTTATCATTCCCCAACTGAAAAGCAGACTTGTTCCCAAGTTTAGACAATTACATTTCCAATTATAAAGGAGCTATAATGATTCTGTGTACATGATTTTTATGTGTATGCATGATTATATTTTTTTTAATGTGACCATACGTATTCATACAGGGAAAAGTATATTTGGGGCTCACAGTTTCAGAGGTTCTAGTTTATAGACTTCATTCCTCATGGCTTGAGATGAGACAGAATTTCATTGTGAAAGGGTGTGACACCAGGAAACAGAGAAGGCTCTGCTTAACAAGGACAAAATATATACTCCAAAGGCATGCCCCCAGTGACCCACCTTCTCTAGCCACACCCTAACTGCGTACAGTTACCATCAAGTTAGTCCCTATCAGTGTACCGACAAATTGATTAGGTAAAGATGCTTGTAACCCAATTATTCCACCTCTAAACCAATGGTTTGAATGTGAGGTATCCCCCAAAAGTTCATGTGTGATAATGCAAAAAGGCTGAGATAGATGCTTGGATTATGAAAGCCGAAACCCAATCAGTGAGTTAATCCCATGAGGGAGTAACTGGCAACTGAAGGCAGACAGGGTGTGGCTGGAGAAGGTGGGTCATTGAGGGCAAGCCTTTGGGGTACATATTTCATATCTGGCAAGTGGAGTCTCTCCCTACTTCCTGGAGACCTGCCTTGAGTCACTTCCCTCTGCCACACTCTTCCACCATGATGTTCAGCCTCACCTCCAGCCCCAAGGGATGGAGCCAGCCTTCTGTGGATAAGACCTCTGAAACTGTGAGACCCCAAATAAATTTTTCCTACTAAAATTGCTCTTGTGAAGTCCTTGGGACACAGCAACAAAAAAGCTGATGAATACAGAAATTGGTACCAGAAGTGGGGTCATTGCTGTGATTAACCTGACCATGTGGTTTAGAAGCTTTTGGAGCTTTCTGGAATTTGTGGGAGAATCTTGAGATGTTTGGCAGTGCAAACAGGAAAAGCTTTAGATTGTTGTAAGCAAAGCTTAGTGGGCAATTCTTTTGGGAGCTCAGAAGACAAGAATGCTGATAGGCTACGGACAGACAAGATGCGGTTGAAGAAGTTTCAGAGGAAAAGCTGGAATGTATTGGAAAGTGGACTAGAGGCCATTTGTGTTACATTCTGACTAAGAAGTTTTCTGCATTTTGCCTGTGTCCTGAGACTTTTTGTGAGCCTCATTTTAAAAGTGATGGACCTCTTAAACTGACAGAAGAAATTTCTAAGCAGCACAGTATTCAGGCAGTGGTGTGGATATTGCTGGCAGCTTTTAGCCAAGTTTATGGTGATATTCAGGAACAGAAAGCAGAGCAGAAAGATTTGAAAAACTTGGACTTGAAAGGTGAGATTAAAACTGGGGCTAAGAAAGTTGTTGTTAAAGATGTTACCACCACTGAAGAAATTCTAAATTAATCAATCTTTCTTTCTCTCTTGCTTTCTTTCTTACTTTGTACAAGTGATTGAACCCAGGAATGCTTAGCCACTGAGCCACATCCACAGCCCTTTTTATATTTTGTTTTGAGACAGGGTTTCACTAAGTTGCTTAGGGCCTAAGTTGCTGAGGCTGGCTTTGAACTTGAGATTCTCCTGCCTCAGCCTCCCTGGCCTCTGGGATTATAGATGTAAACCACCACACCTGATTCTTACCTCCAAACTTTCTTGCAATGTCTCATACCTGAGATTTTGGGGGACACCTCACATCTAAACCATGACAGATGATATATAGATATATCATTTGATGGTATATAGATACATATTTGAATATATATAATTAGAAACTGCCGAACTGTTTTCTAATGTAGCCAAAACCCTTTCCATTGTGACCAGCAGCATCAGACAGTTCCAGTATTCCCAATCCTCTCCAATGCATTCAAATAACGTATTGAACTTCAGACATTCTCATAGATGTTTAGTAGTATGTATCTCATTTTCCTCCCCAATTTTTGGTGATTCAGAACCACTTTTCATATGCTTATTTTCCATCTTTGGTGAGGTACGAACATTTTTTTTTAAAGGAAGTCATTTTCTAATATTGAGTTTTGAACATTCTCTCAAACTTCTCTGCTGGATGCAGCCCTGAGTCAGAGATGTGAATTGCAAATGTTTTCTCTCAGTGTATGGTTTATCTCTGACAGTGTGTTTCTTAAAAAAAGAATTAAGTTTTAATAGAAAGTCCAAGTTTTCTTTTCCACATTATGCTTTTGATGTCATATCTAGAAATTCTCTGCCTAACCCAACATCATGCAAGCTTTCTCTCAGGGAATCTTCTAGACGTTTCAGGGTTGTAGATGTTGGTCTATGATCCATTTTGGTTAAATTTTTATACAGTTTATGTGACCATAGGTTTTCACCTTCCTTGGGTTCTTTCATTAGCAGACTAAGGATTTTGGTTGTTTGTCTGCAAACATATGTCCAATTGTTCCAGGACCATTTGTTGAAAAAATGATTCTTCTCTGTTGCGATGCTTTGACATCTTTGTCAAAAATTTATTGGTTATGTTTTGTCAAGCTTATATTTTGGCTATTTATTCCCCTGATAAATGGATCCTTCTTTTCATCATCATCATGCCATCTTGATTATTCTGGCTTTGTAGCAGGCTGCAGTTAGTAGTAGTTTGGGTTATCTATTTCTTCTTCTTTTTTAAATATAGAATCAATTATATTTATGTCTGGTTTAAGTTTTTCCAACACTTAGTAGTTTATTTGGTGCTGGGGTTCAAACCCCAGGTCCTTGCACCTGCCAAGCAAGCATTTTACTGCTGAGCCACGACTCTAGCCCTGTTTCTTCTTGATCAAGCTTTAGTAGTTCATGTATTTCAAGGTCAACTTTATTAGATTTCTGTGCATTCTAAATTTTGATTGAGTTGTGCCATTCTGAGCTATTCAACAGTCAGCAAGATAATACCTTCAAAGACACCTGGAAAAGCACCTGGCTTGAGATATGGTGAGGAACAACCCAGTGATGCTAAAATTCTGGTCCAGCTCCTAGCAATTCAGTACATATTTATTTAGGGGGAAAATGACTAGTTTGCTCTTCCAGGCATTGTTTTAGGAATTAGTGACAAAGAATTGCATAAAACAAGTTCCATGCTCTCTTGAAGTTTATATTACAGTGAAAGATACAGATAATTTTAAAAAGTAAGCAAAGTAAATATTGTTTAAGTTGGGAGATGGTTTTGTTTTCCTAAAAAGAATAAAGTGCAAGAGCACAATTTTAGATAGTTAGGTCTTGGATAGTCTCTGAAGAAACCAACGTGGGCCAATACTTAAAGTGATGGAGTGATTCAGGCAAAATCGCCTGAAATTTTTAAAAATGGATTTGATGTAGACAGGTAAGGAACAAGAACCAAATCACCAAGTTCTGATCTGCCTGCCTCTAACATGTTCTTATCCAGGTGAATTCCCTTTACCTCTCTACAAAGATTTTGGTGGATCCTCTTCTGTGGGTTTCTTCCACTTCCTTTTCTAATTAGGAGAATCAAGAAAATACTACTACAGCCCATTTTAACATTCATATATTACTACTATGTAGCCTAACTATCACATTTTTATTTCTACAAAGTCACTAAACTTACTAAGAGATTTAGTTTCATTCACAATCTGGACTGATGATTCCTGAATCACAAGCTTCATGGTTTTTTCCCTTCAATTCTGAAACATTGTCATTCAGAAGACCCTTTGATTAGTACCTTTTCCCCATCCTCTCCATTATCTCTGGAGCTCAAGTTAGTCGTGTGGTATAGCTTCTCTCTCCACCTCCATGTCTTTTAATCTCTCTTCTTTTTTATCTTTATGGGCAGTTTTCAGAGTAAATTCATGAGCTTCATCTTCTAGTTCTCTAAATCTCTCTTTGGCTGTGTTTATTCTGCTCTTTAACTTCCTATTATCTTTTAAACTACAGCTATTATCTTAATTTCTTAAAGCTTTTATTTAAAAAGATGCTGTGTTTTATTAGGTAATTAGCTTCCTATATCATTTTTAATTCTTTGTTTTATGTCTGTAGTAATTATTAGCATGCTAATTTAAAATTTCTTATGGGCTTTTTTATTGGTTATGATGACTTATTCTCCCAGTGCATGATTTATTCTTCTGTTCCATAAATGCTGTACTGGGAACTTCTCTTTAGTGAAAGTTACCTGTCAGGATCAAGTGTAGCGCATTTGGTCAATGGCAGATATCACCTTCTATTCTCAGTGATTATATATTTTATTTCTAGAAGTTGTATTTGTGTCTCTTTTCAGATCTCTCTGATCTTTGCTTAGATCTTTCTTTTCTCATGTATTTCATTCCTTTGTTTCCTACATTATGTTAATCTCATTAATTCTGTAATCTGTATCTGATAGTTCCCTTTTCTTAAATTCAAGGGCTCTAATACTAATGGTTTTCTTCTCTTTCCTATTCACAGAAGGCTATGTCCTCATATGCTTTGTAATTTTGGATTATGACCTCATGATTGACTAATTTGGTATAACTAAGAGGTTTATGTTGAAAAGCTTAAAGGATATTATATTACAGGATCATTATTATGCTAAAAATTGGACTTTTTGGTTCTAGACATTGCAAATGGTGTAAATTCATTTCTCAAAATAGAATCTGATTACAAATTCTCAGGGAGGATTTTAACTGACTGGGATGTCAGGAAAATCACATAAACTTACTGTTATACCCCTGATAATAGCTATATTTTTCCTAATCTTTTTCACTGACAACAAAGCCCTTCTGATTCTAATTCTATATCCATGTTTCCTGAAGGTCTGAGATTCCATATGCCTCTAAGGTGCTACTAAAATACAGGTCTCTTTATTACTTAAACCCATCAACACTGCAGAGATTCAGCAACAGAAGTTTACATGCTTATGCAGCTCATTCATAATTCCTTCTTCTTTTGTTTTTCTGTCTTGTTTATTTGGTACCAGGGATTGAACCCAGGGGTGCTTATCCACTGAGACACATCCCCAGCTTTTTTTATATTTCATTTTGAGACAAGGTCTTGCCAAGCTGCTCAGGGTCTCACCAATTTGCTGAGGCTGGCCTTGAACCTTAATATTTGTGGGATCATTTAAACATTTGAAATGATAAATCATATTTAGTGAACATTCCTAGTTTTCTGTTTCAGTATAAAAACTTTCAACTTATTTAGGCCATCCTAATACTGAATTTTTAGAATATACTTCTAATAGGAGCCCTCTAAGGAGTGACTCTATGAGTACTGTTACCACCAACAAAGCATGGCTCTTACAGGTGGGGTCCTTTTCCCCACCAAACTATTGTTTTGGCCACAGTTTTAAACTCTACATTGAAAGTCAAAGTTGAACAGTGGCCCCTTTGACCTTCTCATATTCATCTTCCTTATTCCCTTCCTCACCTACAGCCCATGAATAGTGATAAGGAAAATGGTTATGAAACAAGGAGATCAGGAAATGCCTGGGAAGAGAAAGTAGTACATTGGTAACATTTCAAAATATGCTGCTAATGAGGCTTATCTTTTCTGATATTTTCTTTAAATTTTATATTTATTATGAAAATTTTCAAATAATCAAAAATTTAAAAGAATGATATGGTGAACACCTACAAATCTAAACCCTATGTTCAATAACTATACATATTTTTCTATATTTTAAAACAATGTACATACATAGGATATAAATACATAGACTGAACCATTTGAGAGTCAGACATATTTTGACATTTCATTGCTACAACTTCAACAAACATTGCCTAAAGATGAGGACATTTTTTACATAGCCATATGATATAACATATGTTATCACATAGTGCTGACAATAATTCCCAAATGTCATCTAATGTCCATTCCTTTGCAAATGTCCAAAAATGTGGACATTTATGGCTTTCCCACTTTTAACAGTTTTAAATAAAGAGAAAATGCTGTTGCTCTTAGAAATCTTCAGCATGGCAAAGCTTAGGAAGAAAGGGATGGTGGCACCATATGAGATCATAAAAATGCATTGAAACAGAATATAATTTAAATATATCTGCCATGGAGTTTCCCAATATTATGGGAATTTTGGAATGCAAGAGTCACTTTATCATTCTTACTTTTCCAGTCTAAGGTGAATGTTCCAAAGTCAAGAAATTTTTGTAGGCTAGAATATTTCCTGCTTATTATTTTAACTGATTGTAACTGCATGGCACTTCTTAAATCTTTGCAGAATTGATCTTGTTACACTAAATAGTTATACTTTCCATTTAGGCTTTCAAATGTCACCATTAGATATCAAAAATTACCTTTGACAGTAACCAGTGCCAGTACTGAGGGCCTGGGCTCTGCCTCTCTTCCCTTCCCAGCAATGATCCATTAGCACTCCCCTTTATAGTCATCTGCTAAGGAAGCCACACCCTATGCAAGCAAGCAGTTCTAGGATGCTGATGAATCAAACAATAAAAATATACAGCACCACTTTGGCCTGGATTAGCTTTTCTTTCCAGATTCCAATCAAGGCACTTGAAGCTAAAGTGGCTATATTTTTCCATTTGTATATTTCTTGGTATATGCCTCCCCATGGTTAAGATGCACTTCCTCAGCTGAGTGTGATGGAACACGCCTGTAATCACAGAGACTTGGGAGGCTGAGGCAGGAGGATTACAAATTTGAGGCCAGCATCATCAACTTAGCAAGACCCTGACTCATAATAAAAAATAAGAAGTTCTGGGGATGTAGCTCAGAGGTTAAGGGCCCCTGGGTTCGATCCCCAGTACCAAATATTTTTTTTTAAACAATGTATCTCTTCAATGGGATAAGATTTCAAAACTAATCACCTCAATTTATTAGTTTTCAAAAATAGGATTAGTGCTGTATGTCTGGGAGGGAGTTTGATTTCAGAAAACTCTTTTCCTCTCATGGAATGTTTTCGAACTACCATTTTTGTGGCTTTCATGAATCTTTTCCTTCCAGACTTGATTACTTCTTGTCTGAAAATGTTCTGAACTTCTGCTGTGCTCTTCTTCCTGCAGCCATCACATCTGTACTGATTCCCTTTCTCTCTGACATCTTGGCCTACATATCTGACTGAGCTGTTGAGTCCAGCTATACATCTAAGCAGAGGGCATTTTCTCTGCCCAGTCTTTGCGAGCAGGGTATGCATGGCAGATAGACAGTGCCGGGCACATATTGAAGCAGTTACTAATAGGAGAACTGGGGGAATTGAAGCCATTAATTTGTCACAAGGACTCTAATGAGTCAGTTGCCCTGGAGAATGTAACTAGCATTTCTGATTTCAAGTGCCCTCTACGGTAGGTCAAACAGGTACCAGCTCTTAGAATAACCACCTCCCCTGTGACTCTCACCCACTTCACCAAGATTTCATTTCCTTTCAGCATTCTCCTCAAAGGCCTCATTTGTTCGATATAAATCATCCCTTCCACCGATGTTTGACGAGCACCTTATGAAGCCCAAGAGATGTGGTAACCTTGAACCAAGTTCCCCTTCGTGAAGTCCATAAGAACTTAAGTGCAGGGCATTCAAGGTGTCCTTCTACCTTAAATTCCCTCTCACTCCCACCTCAGGGAACTGATAATGGGTAATTCCACAGTGAGAGTCAATGATTCTATCAATAGTGGGCCCACAACCAAAGGCAACCTGAGACCAAGCGTAAAAGGCTGCATGATAGGAATGGTAGAAATCAACAACTAGTGTGTGTGTGTGCGCGCGCACGTCTCTCTCTCTCTCTCTCTCTCTTATTTGGACTATGAAATACAGAGACTGGCTTAAATCTACATTTATTCAGAAGTAGAATTGCCATGAGAGACGAACGGCGTAGTTGTTGAAACAGATAATGAAATTACCTTCTCTTAGAGCTTCAGTCTCTGATGGATTTCCAGTTCCAGTTACAATCTAGACTGGAAGTAATTGACCAGATTGGTGGGTGCTCAAGGATGACTTGTGAGAAACAAAGAGGGGTAGATGCAAAGCCCAGGTCCTCACTCCTAAGGTAACCACGAATGCAAGATTTTGCAAAGTGAATGGAACATATACCCACTCATCCCATGAAATAGCATCAGTTCTGCAAAGAGTAAACAATTTATACTCAGCTGTGACTGAGTATCAGCAAATAGGAAAGATTCTAGCATATAAAAATTTTGTGAACTTGAGAGATGTACTTGAGGTCTAAAATCTTAAGATCGATAAAGTGACTATTTTGTATGTCTAATATTCCCAGAACATTAGGAAACATACCACAGAAAGTCTATCTAGCATAGTTTACTTACTTAAATATTTTTCCTTATATTTTGAAACTATTTGCAGTAAAAACGTTTGTTGCTTATCTGAAATTCAAATATGGCACATTCAGGTAGCCTGTATTTTATCTACGCTAAAGTCAAATGGTGAAGGCTCCTATGTCACCCACCAGGTTATGAGGCTTCATCTTTGCAAATACTGGGAGCTAGACCTGAGTGCTTCATATAAAGCTAAGACCCTCTTTCTGTCAAAGGAAACCAATATAGAAATTCATGCCTCTCTCATATCTCTGAGTAGAAAAAAATAATGTTATCTTCCTATGAAAACAGATGACTGGAATTCATATTTACATTTGCAGTGTATTAGGTAAAAGCATATGGTAAGAAATTAACATTTAAAAGATTACTAATGCCCCAGATACCATAGAGAAAAATATGCAAATCTACCCTGAGGCACAGATATCCTTAATTTAGATCACTTAGAATTTTCAAAAATTAAGTCCAGGAGATAGAAGTTAGCAGCAGTGACTCCTAAACGCTCCTGAGAGTCACCTCATGCTGCAGGACTGCACGCGGATTCCCATGGTAGGATGAAGCTCCCAGTGTGGGCAAACATTACCCCCCGCTAATTTTTTAACTCCAAAGGAATAGCGTGGAGCATTAACGAAAATAAAGGAGGAAGTTTGTGACACACGTGTGACCGGACCCACACCTGGGGGGAGAGGAGCTTCCCCAAAGGGGAGGAAACGGAGCAAGTTTCCTAATCAAAAATCCTAATCTGGCCTCGAACTCCCTGATCTGACTGCTCTTCCTTTCCATGAACTTGGAATTAAGTTCGGGAATTAATTGCACACATCAGTGAACTTACAGCTGTTCGTGCAAGCGGCAGCAGCCAGCACCCGATTGTGACGTTTTCTTGAGGGCGGGGCTGGCTGCTCAGCAAAAAATGCTCTTGGGGTCTCAGCTGCCAATGGTCAGAAAACCAGAATCTAAAATGGAGCAAGGGAGCAAGCTTCCTAACACGTACCCTAACCCGGCCAGCTGCGAACTCCCTGATCTGACTGCTTGTAATTTATCTAATCTTGCATAAAGCGCTGGGAATTAATTGCTCACATTAGCAAACTTATACCTGTTTATGTGGTGGCTTGCCGCCATTGTGATGTGTCCCTGAGGGCGGGACAGGTCGCCCAGCAGCAGTATGGGGCCTCAGTCCCCCTCCCCCACCAGAAACAGAAGTTACCGCCCCCCCCACCAACTGGACATCTGCCCTGGGGGCTGTAGCAAACTGCGATTCACCTCTCCAGCTCCCAAACCTCTTGGATGGCGAACTTCTGCCCTATGGTCCATCCCCCTTCCCACCCAAATGGAGGAGCCTGTGAACACAGCTTGCTACAGCATGGAGCATCCCTCTATAGGGGATCCTCTGCTTTAGCCTCTCCTTGAAATCTGCCTCAGGAAGCTTTGAATATGTGGGGCAGCTCGGGCTTCACCTTAGCATATGAGCTCCTCGCTTAGCCAAGGCTGCGTAGGCCTGGACCTCTCTAGCAGGGCGCCTCCTAGTGCTTGCAACGGAGAATCACATAAGCACTGGCATGATCTGGTCCATTTTCTGAGGGTTTCAGTCAACCCCACAAAGCAACTCTTGTGACTCCGGAAGATCACAAGACACGCAGAGTGGGTCACCAGTGATCCTGAGGAAGCGAGTCTCAGGCTGGCCACTCTCCTTGGATCAGTCAGAGACCCACACATCTACAATAGGATCAACTCGATTGTCTACAACATCTGAGCCCCAGGTCCAAGAAATATTTATATTAGAGTGTGGATTGGCAGAAAGCAATCATCTCAGGATTACAGCCCAGGGAGAGCTGAATACCCCTTTGCAACAGAAAATTTTGAGATCCTCTAAGAAAATCCAGGCCACCAGACTCAACCAATCTGCTTCTCCCCAAACAAGCTCAACTCCGAAGAATCCCCAGCTTGATGTCGGATTTGATCGCACCACCCCATGATACATACCTCCTGATCTAAGGGCCAGAAAATCTCAGAACTGTACCAACTAGTTTTGTGAGGTTTTTTCATTTCTTCATTTTTCTCTTTTATTATTTTTTTTAATTTTTTTTAAACGGGAATCCGGCTGGAAAATAATATTTAAAAATTTTTAACATTACTATGGGTTTTGGGGTTTTTTCTTCTTTTTTTCTTTTCCTTCTTTTTCCTCTGCTCCTTTCTTGCCTTACGATTAATACTGAATTTTGGTGTCGGTGGATGTAAATACTTATCTGTGTGTATGTATTGGTGATTGGCTCTTATTTCTTTAGGTCTTATTGAACCCTACTGCTAACTTCTTTCTCCACTGTACTCTGGTAATCCCTAAATATAAACATCTTTCTCTCATTCTCACCCCAAGTCTTTACCCTACCTGCACCCCACTCCTATGTTTTCCTTAGTCCTAATAGAATAACCTACTCCCCCCAATCCCTAGATCCCCTATACTCTATAACAGATGTGATTTTATACCTCCCCAATTCACTTCCTTGACTTCCTAGTCAATCCTTCTCCCCAATTTCAGAGAGACCCTAATACCTGAAGAAACTGACACGCTTCAAAACGCCTACTTGCTTGGTATCATACTACACAGTGAGAGTTCTCTCAAAGAAAGCTGCCACTATTGGTGCTAACCATCAGCTCATCTGTTTTAATTGAAATGGACTAGTATTTGCACCTATAGCCTCTCAAATTCTCACAGAACTGTCTGGCATCTTTAGGTCTATAATGACCAAATAACTCCTCTTCACAATGAAGCAAAGTCATAAAAAGCTCCAATATCTCCAACAAGAGTAACAAGGCTGAAATAAAAGACAAGCTCTCTGATTCAGAAAATGAGGAAAAGGGGAAATAACTCTTCTCAAACCCAGAGCTCTCCACCTAAGGATCTCATAGCCGGGGCCCTAGATGAAAACCAAAGACATTGTATCAGCATTATGATTAGTAATGCAATCAAAGAGTTGAGAGAGGAAATAAGGAAAGAGATCAAAGAGCAATTTCTAGAGATGAGAGACAAATTCTACAGAGAAATTAAGGATCAATTCCAGGAGATGAAAGATCAGTTGTACAAAGATATCGACATTCTCAAGAGAGATGTAGCAGAACTATCAGGATTGAAAAACATGGTTAACCAATTCAAATCTTCACTGGAAGACACCAACACCAGAGTAAACTCCACTGAAAACAGCGCCTGAAGAATGAGTATCGGACAATGAGGATCACCTAAACAATGTAGAGATCAAAGAAGTAAAACAAGATAAAAGGTTATTTTACATAATCAGAACTTCCAAGTAATATTTGATGAGATGAGGCTTAATAATCTGAGAATCACTGGCCTGGAGGAAAACTCTGAACAGCAAACAAGGGGATTCAGGAACCTTTTAAGTGAAATCATAAGTGAGAACTTCCCTCATTTTGCTATTGATCCGGAATACCACATCGAAGATGCTTATAGAACACCAAATAGACCTAATCAGGGGAGAAACTCACCAAGACATATCATTTACAAATTGAATAACAGAGAAATTAAAGAGAGAATTCTAAAAGCTGATAGAGGAAAGCCGCAAATCACATTCAGAGGCAAACCAATTCAGATCACTATGGATTTTTCAGAACAAACAATGAAGGCCAGAAGAGCTTGGAACAATATCTTTCAAGTGTTAAAAAATAACAACTTTCAACCAAAGATAATATATCCGGCAAAACTCAGCTTCAAACGTGAAGGGGAAATTAAATACTTCAACGATAAACTCAAGCTAGCAAGATACACGAACACAAATCCTGCTCTACAGAGCATTCTCAAAGATGTTCTCCAATTAGAAGATAATGCCAACGATATGCTAAATCCTAAACAAGGGCCAGTCAATAATCATACTATATAAAAACTGACTTTCAAGAAGACTCAAAACTATGTAATAGATACAAAATCTGTGAATCAGCCTCCTATATCTATTCTATCCTTGAATGTGAATGGTCTCAATGCCCCAATTAAAAGACACAGACTGACCCACTGGTTCAAAAACCAAAATCCAACAATATGTTGCCTGCAAGAGACACATTTGACACTCAAAGATAGACACAGGCTGAAAGTGAAAGGATGGCAAAAAGTCCCAGACCTGTGGCCCAAAAAAGCAAGCAGGTGTAGCGATTTTAATCTCTGACAAAATTAATTTCCAACCAAAACTACTCAGAAAGGATAAAGAGGGACACCTTATCATACTTAAAGGGACAGTTCGCCAAGAAGATATAACGATAATAAACATTTATGCCCCCAATTACAACCCCCCAAAATACATGGAAAATATACTTAAGGACATTAATCCCCTCATTGATCTCAATACAATAATCCTGGGGGACTTCAACACACCAGTATCAACTCTAGACAGATCATCAAAACAAAAAATCAATAAAGATGTCTCCAATCTGAACTACTCTATCGAACAATCGGGCTTAACAGACATCTACAGAATATTCCATCCTAAGACAGCTGAATTTACCTTCTTCTCCTCAGCCCATGGATCCTTCTCTAAAATAGATCATATCCTAGTTCACTGGGATAATCTTAGCAAATACAAAAAAGTGGATATAATCCCATGCATTCTGAAGATCATAACACTATGATCTTAGCAATCAACAACAAGAGAAACAACAGGAACTATTCAAATACTTGGACATTGAATAATTACCTCTTAAACGAAGGATGGGTAAAAGAGGAAATGAGAACAGAGATTATGAAGGTTTTGGAATTGAACGAGAATGAGGAAACAACATACCAAAACCTCTGGGACAGTATGAAGGCTTTCTTAAGAGGTAAATTTATAGCCCTGTATGCATACATCAAAAATTTAGAAAGAGAGCAGATTAATAGCCTTATGCTTCAACTCAAACTTCTACAAAAGGAGGAACAGTCCAACCCTAAATCTAACAGAAGACAGGAAATCACCAAAATCAGAGCTGAAATCAACGAAATTGAGAACAAAAAAGCTATTCAATCTTTTAACAAATCTAAGAATTGGTTCTTTGAAAGAGTGAACAATCTCGACAGACCCCTTGCAAAAATCACCAAAAAGAAGATCGAAATGAAGCAAATCAACAAAATCAGAGATGAAAATGGGGATATCACCACAGACTCATCCAAGATACAGAAGATTATCAGAACCTATTTTGAAAACTTATACTCTGCCAAATTTGATAACCTCCAGGACATGGACAGGTTTTTGAACACACACGACAGCCCCTCTTTAACACAGAAGGACTTTGAAAACCTCAACCAATCTATCACAGAAAGCGAAATTGAAGCAGCAATCAAAGCTCTCCCAAAAAAGAAAAGCCCAGGTC
>PVKS010027208.1:0-27766 GCA_004027875.1 Aplodontia rufa | reverse complement strand
TTCCAACAGCTTAGGAGGTTGAGGCAGTAGGATCACAAATTCAAAGCTAGCCTCAGCAACTTAGTGAGGCCCTAAGCAACTTAGCAAGACCCTGTGTCAATATAAAAAGTAAAAAGGGTGAGGATGTGGCTCGGTGGTTCAGAACCCCAGTGTTCAATCTCTAGTCACTCCCCCGTCCCCAAAAAAAAGAGAGCCGAAAAAAGACAGAAAATGATTCATGTCAGCCTCTAATCAATCATAAATTATTTGATGCCATCTAAAAACATTGTACTAGGGGCTGGAGCGGTGGCTCGGTGGTTACTTGTGCTTGGCCAGCATGTGCAAGTACACAGGTTCAAACGCCAGCACCCATGTTTACAACGAAGTGTCTGAGCAACAAAGGGCATGTGAAAAACTCAATAAAAATTGATTCCGTCTGTCTCTCTCTCACTGACTGTCCTTCTCTCTTTAAAAAAATGAAATAAAAACATTGTAGTAAGGGACATAATATAAAATTTGGAAGGAAAAGAAAGTAGAAGCTGAACTTATGGAAAAGATGCAGGTTGAGCTACATCTTTCTCTCATTGGACCTGTTTGCTTTCATCCCCATTATCCTCTGTATGGAAATGTAAAAGTGGTTTCTGTGTTAGTCAGCTTTCTGTTGCTGTGCAAATACCTGAGAAAATCAACTTTCAGAGGAAGAAAGAGTTATTTTGGTTCCTAATTTTGGAGGTTTCAGTCCCTGGTCATTTGGCCTTGTTTTATACCTGTGGTAGAACAGTACATCATGGTGGGTGCACATGGCAAAGGAAACTGCTCACTCGTAGCTGCAGGGGAGGAAGAGGAAAAAGAAGCTGGGGTCCTGATGTCCTGTTTAGCACAGGTACATCCCCATTGCTAACTTCCTCGTGCTAGGCTCCACCTCCCAATAGCACCGCAGGCTGCTGAGCAAGTCTTTAACAAATGGCCTTGGGGGACATTCAAGATCCAAACCATAGCAGCTTCTATTTCTTCAGCAAGTCACAGAGAGACAGAACCTCTCTTCTAAGTGCCATCAAGAATTGTTTTCAGAGGGCAGCAGTTGTATATTTTCCGTCTGCCTTCTCTCTCACCTGAGTGCGTGCCACCACCCCACGGAAGATTTGATGGATATGGACGTGAGCCCCTTGAGGCGACAGAACTCTCTTTTCGGTTGTGACAGAACCGAAAGGCTGACAGAGATTATCACTTTAAGGTGGATAATGATGAAACTGAGCACCAGTTATCATTAAGAATGGTCAGTTTAAGGGCTGGTGCAAAGGATGAAGTGTGCAAGAATGCCCTTGCTCTCTGGAGGAGTGGGGAAATGGATATGGTATAGTTTCAGCAATACCCTCTGTGACTGTTGATTAGAATCCATTGGTAAAAGGATGACAAACAAAAATACTTGAGTACTTTCAACAGAGTTAATTCAAGTGTGAAAAATATACATCAAGAGATTCATATTTTTCTTTCTTTGGTAAAATTAAACAGGTGAAAGACATATATCTTCAATACCAATGTAGATTCTTTGTATTTATCCCTAATAGTTGGCAGAGATGTAACATCTTATTTCCTTCTCTCTCTCTCTCTCTCTTTTTTTTTTTTTTTTTTTTGGGTACTGGGGGTTGAACTCAGGGGCACTTAACCACTGAGCCACATCCCTAGCTCTTTTTATTTTTTATTTTGGGATAGGGTCTTGCTAAATTGCTCAGGGCCTTACTATATTGCTGAGTCTGGCTTTGAACTTGTGATCCTCCTGCCTCAGCATCCTGAGCCACTGGGATTACAGGTGTGCATTACCATACCTGGCTTCCTTCTCTCTCTTTTTTCACCAATTTTTTGGGCTCAATTTTCATTCTACTCTGTCTTGTTAAAGATTTTTCCTTTTCATCTTTCCTCCTGGCTTGTATCTTCTAGTCCATTTGGAACCTTTTGTGAACAGAATAAATATGGCGGTAGCTCTTCTGGCCACCATGTTCTAAAACATCTCATCTCTTCCCTCTTTAGTTTAAGAACCTAATTGTTCAGTTAAATAGTATCATCTGACCATTTCAAAGCCAGGATCTAATGTTATTTTTGCTCCTTATTCTAACATAGGGGATGTAATCGTGATTTTTATTTCACTTGGTAAACTCCAATGTAACAAAACTGGCAGTGCCGGTGGAAGGTGGAAGGAAAAGAAGTTTGGGTTCAACATTTAAGTTGTTCTTTCAGATCAGCCCTAGTTATCATTACATGATAGAATGGAGGTCACCCCTTATTGTCTGTTTTATTTTAGATTATTATTCATTTGGCATTATATGGTTGAGTCATTCTGAATAACTACTAGTTAGTGTTCATATCAGTAGGTAATAATAATCAGGGTGCCGGCTCTTCTTTTGATCTCTGTTGGCACACCTTCCATTCAGACATGAAAGTCATTTCTTTACACGCCATTATGTTATAGCCTCTTTAATCTTTGGGCTAGATTGCAGAATCAGAATAAAATGTACACAACAGAGTCCCTTGCCAAGAAAACCATCGTTTCTCTGCTCCGATTGTGTCCCTGTTCTCCAGAGAAATCAAATCTGAGTCTCAGTCATATATAAACTTAGAAGAATAAAGGATCATACCAAGTCCGAATCCCCACCATGGGGAAAACACCTTTCTCTCTAGTGGCAAATTTTACATTTGTGGGTCGATATGTCTATCAGACAGCACCAATACGGAGAGAAAATGAGATCTAAGTAAAACTTAAAGGAATGTAATGAGAAGGTGATTTTTAATTCAAAAAGCAATGCGTGCAAATAGGTTTATGCCTAAAGAGTATAAAACAATAAGAGTATCTCCTGCTACCACTAACACCGCTTTCTAAGATGCAGACACTGGCTTCTCACTTTTCCTTCCAGAGGTACCATTGTCCATGGGGGATTGGTTCCAGGAGCCCCCATCCCTTAAATAACAAATCTGAGGATGCTCAAATCCCTCAGATAAAATGATATAGAATTTGCACATAACCGATTCACATCCTCCTGTTTATTTTAAATCATCTCTACATTATTTATAATACTTCCTACAATGTAATTGTCCATGTTAATAGTTGTGCTATATTGTTCAGGGAATAGTGACAAGAAAAAAAAGGATGTATAAGTTTAGTATAGACACAGGGGTTTTTTTTTTTTTTTTTTTCTTTTTTGAATTTTCGATTTGAAATTTGTTGAATCTGCAGTTGCAGAACCCAGGGTACTTGGACTGGTAATGCATGGACATGGACATATGTGCATATACATTTAACACAAATAGACTCAGACTGTACTCAGGGCTCAGTGCCTTGCTTTGCTCAATAGTATATCTGAGAGATCTTTCATGAAAACACAGATCTGCTTCCTCTACACTTGTGGCCTGGGTGCCAGGGACAGCAATGACTGCCCTGACTGTACCCACCTTCCTTCCCATGCCCCTTGCCTTGGGTGCACTCCTTCTTCCTTGTCTGCACTGACCTGCCTCACCAGCTGGTTGTTCCACATGCCTTCTGAGATGGGCTGTGTGCATTCTCCCAAGTTGACTAAACTGAAGATTCAGGCACTGTAAGAGGATGCCGGAGACATGCTGGTCTCTGCAGCGTGAGAGACCTCCCCCAGGGCAGAAGCTGTGTCTTATTTGCGTTTCTTTACCAGGAGCCTGGAACACAATTTTGGGCACATGGTGCATGCTCAGGCAGGATCTTTTAAACTAGCGAGTAAAGAGCTAACTGAGTGAAGCAGTTCTTTATAAATACCCTGAAACTGGAACTAGAAGAATAAAACTAAATAAAATTGCGCCTCCAGTGTGAATTTGCGTACACGCTATAATCAACTGGGAACGTGAATAAAACTTAAAATGTTTATGGTGCATAGTTGGTAGAAATCTGCTGCCTTTCTCCTCTTTTAAAATACTGTGAAGCAGAACCATTTAATCATGATTACCCTGTAATAATCTAGCTTTTTAAAATTAATATATTTAATCAATATTTGTTGAGCACCTATTACCCACCACTTTCTGGTGCATAAAACAGACATGTGTTCCAATTATGTGGAACTTATTTCTAGTCAAATTTAATGGCAGATGACTGGCAGTTTATTTTTATTTATTTTTAATATTTTTTTAAGAGAGAAGGACAGTGAGAGACAGAGAGAGAATCAACCCCATTTAGTTTTTCATGTGGCTTTCGTTGCTCCCACACTTCATTGTGTACATGGTGCTGGGGTTCGAACCTGCGTCTCTGGGTGCATGCCAGGCAAGCACCGTAACCCCTGAGCCACCAATCCAGCCCTGTGCCTCTCTCTTTAAAAAAAACAAAATAAAATTATATATATATATATATGTAAAAATATATATATAATTTTCAGCAGTTCTTCTGGGTTATATATATATATATATATATGTATATATAGATATATAGATTAGGTGTGATTAGCTGCTTCTCAGATACTTTACCCGCAGTAAGTCAAACTGCAGTCCACTTGTGGTTTTTATGGGTGGCAATTTACAATGCAGAAGCCTGATCTTCCAATATTCACATCAAGTAAAATATGCATTTAAAATAAAATATTCAAAAAATGAAAGTGTTCTGGGACATATGGAGTAACTCCTGTTTCTTTCTTCTTCTTCTTTTTTTTTTTTTATAAAGAGAGAGGGACAGTGAGAGAGACAGAAAAACAGAGAAACAACTTTATTTAGTTTTTCACACGGCCTTAGTTGCTCCAACACTTAGTTGTGTACATGGTGCTGGGGTTTGAACCCAGGTCCTTGTGCCAGGCAAGCGGCGAAACCGCTGAGCCACCGCTCCAGCCCCTAACTCCTGTTTCTGATAGCTGAAATTTTATTTAAAGAGTCTCTGGGTGGGAATTTAGTTCACCTGTGTATCCATATATCCCAGAAATACTGTTGAAAGTTACTAAGGTTAGTGGGGTTTTGTTTTTGTTTTCATTTTGTTTTTAAGAGATAGGGAAAGAATGAGAGAGAGAAAGGATCAATTTTCTTTATTTTTCCACCTGGCCTTTGTTGCTTGCTGAGTTTCGAACCTGGGTCCTTGTGCTAGCCAGCCAAGTGTTCTAGCTCCTGGTGGGGTTATTTTTTTTTTTTAACATTTTTAAGTAGATGATAAATCTTAAGATTAAAGGCATTAAATTTGTGCTATATTAGGGGTGCTTAAAGCAAGTGACAGGAGCAGGACAGTCCTCTGGCTCCAGTGACCTGTCATTAACCACACTGCCTGTTTAGAAGAGGGCATTGTGGGCTGGAGTGGTGGCTTGGTGGTTACGGCGCTTGCCTGGAATGCACAGGTATGGGAATTCGAACCCCAGCACCACATACACAAACGAAGTATCTGAGGAATGAAAGTCATATGAAAAACTAAATAAAAATTGCTTCTCTCTTTCTCTCTCTCACTGTCCCCTCTTTCTTAAAAAAAAAGAAGAAGAAGAAGAGGGCATTGTGCCCCCAGTGTAGGAAATTCTAGAACATTTTAGTGGTGATCCCTTTTAAATATAAGATAGGTCATAAATACTAGGAGCAGATATTAGATGTGACAAAGCCCATTTTCTGGGACAGAAGATCACTCCATACATGAGTACCGGTGTGGCCTGTGTGCACATTCGAGTCAACATTTAGTGAAACGAGTGTCTAGCGTCACGTTCTCCAGGGCTTCAAACGTTGATGCCTGTACTCAATTTCTGTGCTTGTTCCTAACAGACAAAAATTGGATCAGGAAAGCTGATGGGACCCAAAGGAGTTTCCGTGGACCGCAACGGGCACATTATTGTGGTGGACAACAAAGCGTGCTGCGTGTTTATCTTCCAGCCAAATGGGAAAATAGTCACGAGGTTTGGTAGCCGAGGAAATGGGGACAGGCAGTTTGCAGGTACACTGGATGGTAATATGTAAACCCCCTTTTTTATGCTGCTTCTGCTCTCATTTGCATGATGGAGCATGATGAAGTCGCCACATCCCCAGGGTGCTTGCTGGCTTGGGAAAGATGCTGGGGATGAAATCTAAGCAGAGGTGTGATTAGGTGCTTCTCAGTTACTCCACCGGCAGTAAGTCAAACTGCAGTCCGCTTGTGGTTTTTATGGGTAGCAATTTACAATGCAGCAGCCCGATCTTCCAATGTTCACATCAAGTTAAAATATGCATTTAAAATAAAATATTCAAAAAATAAAAGTGTTGGAGGACCAAAGGAGTAACTCTTGTTTCTGGTAGCTGAAATTTTATTTAAAAGCCTCTGGG
The DNA here is from genome assembly GCA_004027875.1 of Aplodontia rufa. Lineage (NCBI taxonomy): Eukaryota > Metazoa > Chordata > Mammalia > Rodentia > Aplodontiidae > Aplodontia > Aplodontia rufa. The sequence goes on along the minus strand of PVKS010027208.1, from coordinate 21,520 downwards.
TGGGAATTTAGTTCACCTTTCTATATTATTATGAGAACAAGAGTTCAGAATATTTGCCAACTGCAGGGAGGACAGTTTCTTTTACTTCTTTTTTGAGTGTGCTAATCGCAATCATAAGCTTCAATTCTTTTTCACATCTGCAACAAGAGGCTAAACACAGTTCATTTTGTTTTGGAAAGAATGCTTTGGGCTTTTAACATTCATTTGCATAATATTTCTTTGGGCTTTGTCTCTCCAGTTCATTATCCTGCCAGGTTCTGAATGTTATCCCAAATTATAAAAATGGGTTTTCTGCTCAGTTTTTCAGAAAAAAAAATAAATAACATAATGGAGTCTCTTTTCCAATGTGAAGAGTCACCATGTGTTTCCTCCATCAGAGCTGAGGACCCTCAAAATGACTAAAGTATTCAGAGCAGCTGGCAGGTGTGACTTCCAGATGGTGGTGTGGAGAATGAATTCTGGTGCTTACTGCTCATTCACTTTGTGAGGGCTGTTGGAACTCTTAGCTTGATCTGGGAGGAGTTGGGCTAGACAATCCCACGTGTAGAACAACATAGAATCCAAGTCATGTGGAGCTCGAGGACTAGCTATATGATCTTTCAGGGTCTCTGGTTATTTGTTCTTTCTTAAATAGTGAAGTTCATATATTGTTGGTTTACTGTTATAGTAACCGCTATGTTGCAATTGCTGTTGTAGTTATCACATAATTTTTTTCCATCTTTATTGCAGGTCCCCATTTTGCAGCTGTAAATAGCAATAATGAGATTATCGTTACAGATTTCCATAATCATTCTGTCAAGGTACTATTAACACATCAGTAGTTAACTTTCAACTGGTTTTATGGAGAAATTGATCTGGGAGGGAACAATGTACAATACTTACATAGACACAAGGACTTAAGGAAATTAACCCAAATGAGTAGATTTTGCTTCTGCTTAAAACTGCAGGTTTTCATGTGGACATAGAGATTTGAAAGTCAGGAAATTGAACAAAATGCAGTGGTGGTCACTTTATTAGCTAGTATAAATGATGATGACCGTGAAAATTAAGTTTTAAACAGCAGTTGGTTGAACATAGAGACAGAACTTCCTGGAACTTAATATTTTGTGGCTATCCAAAAGATTGAAACAAAATCACTTTTTCAATTTTCATGAACCATAATGCCTTTAAAATAAAATATAGTAGGACTCTGCTACAGCAGCAGCCATCAAGGAAGTACGTTAGGAATCACCGTAGTGAACACTCATATGGTGTATTTCAAAATTTGGAATGCTTTCACACATTTGGTGTTATTTAGAAAATAATGGCCCTTTCTCATAATACAGAATATCTTACTGAGTACAGGGAGAGGAAGATTTGAACTTTCTTGTGAAAAAAAGTCAGGAAATAGTAAGGCAATTCCAACAAATTTCTGATTTGCTGTTATGATGAGAAAACAGTCATATTCTAGATACCTGTTCCACTGAATGTATGCTACATGGCCATGGTCAGTGCTATGGGTTTGTTTTTTTGTTTTTTTTTTTTATAAACCTTAGTATTTCTTGACTTATTTTAATGTCTTTATTTTTAGGGTTATTAGGGTTAGGGAATGTAGCTCAGTGGTAGAATGCTTGCCTATTATACCTGAGGCCCTGGGTTTGATCCCTAGTGTCACAAAAAAAAAAAAAAAAAAAAAAAAAAAAAAAAAAAAAAAAAAAAAAAAAAAAAAAAAAAAAAAAAAAAAAAAAAAAAAAAAAAAAAAAAAAAAGAAAAAAGAAAAAAAGAAAAAGCAAAAGAAAGAAAGAAAAGAAAAGAAAAAAAAGAAGAAGAGGAGAAATATTTTTAGGGTTATCATTTTTGGTATCAAGTAGGACTGTTTCTACTTATAAAAGTGATTTAAAGTTTTCCTTATAAATAAATTCATTTGCCACGCACAGTGGCATACCCTGTAATCTCCGTGGCTTAGGAGGTTGAGGCAGGAGGATCGCAAGTTCAAAGCCAGCCTCAGCAATTTAGCAAGGCCCTAAGCAACTTAATGAGACCCTTACTCAAAATAAAATATAAAAAGGGCTGGGGATGCAACTCAGTGATTAAGGGCCCCTGGGTTCAATCCCTGGTGCCAGAAAATAAATACAATAAACTCATTTAAACTTTTAAGAGTGTGCATTTTAATGAAAAATAATAAGGAAACAGCATAGATTATAGGTCAATGATTAATGTTTGCACTTAGAGACAACCACTGAGTAACCAAAGTTAATGTTTTTCAGTGTTGATAACTGGAATAGCCAGGTCAGTGGTAGGATTTTTTTTTTTTTTTTTGGAGAGAGAGAATCAGTTTTATTTAGTTTTTTCATCTGACTTTCATTTCTCCAACACTTAGTTGAGTACATGCTGCTAGGGTTTGAACCCGGGTCCTTGCGCATGCTAGGCAAGCACTTTAACCGCTGAGCCACCGCTCCAGGCCAGTGGTAGGAATTTTTTTTGTTTTTTTAAAGAGAATGACAGTGGTGCTGGAGCAGTGGCTCGGTGGTTACAGTGTTTGCCCAAGTGCATGCTTGAGTAAACGGGTTCAAACCCCAGCACCCACATACACAACTAAGTGTCAGAGCAACGAAAGCCATGTGAAAAACAAAATAAAAATTGATTTTCTCTCTCTCTCTTTTTCTCTCTCTCTCTTATTGTCCTTCTCTCTTAAAAAAAAAAAGAGAGAGAATGACAGTGAGAGAAAGAGAGAATCAATTTCATTTAGTTTTTCAGGTGGCTTTTGCTGCTCAGACACTTTGCTGCTTGTGTGGTGCTGGGGTTTGAACTCGGGTACTCGCGCATGCCGGGCAAGTGCTGTAACCACTGAGCCACGGTTCCAGCCCCAGTGGTAGGATTTTTAACACCCAGAAGTTCCCTCTCCTTCACTGCTTCCTTTCCTCATCTGGTACAGTGGGAGAACTTCTCCTATGCCCAGTGCAAATAAGCTGCATTCCCTGAGGTACTACGCTAAGGTATCTCGGTGAAAGGAAGAGGGTGATCATCAAAGTCCAGTGGATGGGTGGAGGAGGAGGAGGTGGGAAATAATAAGAGGTAGCAGGAAGAGGGTCTGTGCCATCCTCCTAGGCACCTTAGCACTGCTGTGGCTGAACATTACTGTGGGACAGCTCCAATTCATCAGCTCTCACTGACTCTGGAACACAAGCTGTGATCCCACTCCCTATCTCCATCACCGTATAGAGGAACCACTGGTTTACCTGCAGAGCACTCACCAAGAACAAAAGCAAGAACCATCCTAACAGGGGCAAAGGCAGCAAATGCCTGGCCTAGGTGCTGCCCACACCCTGCTAGAAGATGATGATTAATCCAGTTGCTATTTTCCACTGACCCTAATGGTGGCCTCAACCTTTCCTGCCCTGTGCTCCAGGCAGCCTCTATGGATCCACTGGCATTGATAGTGGGACAACTCCTGTTTATCAGCCCTAACTGATACGCTAAAAAGAGGTGAAACATATGTAGCTAACCAAAATGCTAGCCAGGTAGCAGTAAATTACTTCATAAATATAGGTACATATAAAATTCAGAACAGATTCCTAGGGGGTTGGAGGTGTAGCTTAGGGGTAGAGCACATGTTTAGCATTGGGAGGCCAAGGGCTCAGTTCTTAGCACTGGGAGGGAGAGAGAGGGAGAGGGAGAAGGAGAGAGAGTGAGAGCGAGAGAGAGAGAGAGAGAGAGAGAGAGAGGCAGGTGCAGGCAGGCAGGCAGAGAAAGATGTTTCTGTAATTAGGGTTAGGTTTATCAAGGAAAACTTTCACATTATGGAGGTATTTGACATGACAAGGATTTTGAAATCAGGAAGGAATTATGGTCAAGGTTATTTTTTTTTTAATACTATAAATACTTTTAAAAAGCAAAGCTAGCCAGGCGCAGTGGCACAGGCCTGTAATCTTACTCAGGATGCTAAGGCAGGAGGATCGCAAGTTCAAAGCCATCCTCAGCAACTTAATGAGGCCCTAAGCAACTTAGCAAAACCCTGTCTCAAAATAAAATATGGTTCTAAATTCAGGTCACTTCTCTGTTGGTAAGTGTAAAAACTGTGCTCTTAGGTCAGTGCTAACAAGTAGCCTGCTGTAGTTAATTCTTTGGCTATTTGCAGCACTTCCTCCCACCTGGCCCTCCTTAAATCTGGCCTTCACATGTTAGGCACGTGCTCTACCCCTGAGCTACACCTCCCAGCCTCTATAGTACATTTTTTGGGAATCTGTTCCAGGACACCCCAAGGGAAGCCCAAAACCCTCAGATGGTACCAAGTTTTATATGTACTATATTTTTCTTATATAAACCTATGATAAAGTTTAGTTTATAAGGCACAATAAGCAATTAACAATAATCAATAATAATATAATGGAACAATTAAACAATATACCATAATGAAAGTTATTTATAAATTATGAATTATTTAATTCTGGAATTTTCTGCATTAAATTTTCCTACTATGGTGGGTAACTAAAACCATGGATAAGAGGGGAGGATTGTATATATATTCTTTGTATCATGGAACAAGTAAGGCAAGATTCAACATTCTTTGTTATTCCAACATGAAGAAGAAACACTTATGTCAAGGAAATGTAGTGACTCAGAAAGAGCAGAAACAAACAAAATCATCATTTGTTAGAATTAAAAAGGAAATGATCAGAGAATAATAAATGTGTCTTCATCAGCATAGACACATTCCCATTGGCCTTTAAAACTAGAAGAACGTTGGTAAAAGATGACAGAAAGAGTCAGAGGACTTTTTTTTTAATGCTTTCTTTCTAGGGGTTAGGTAGTTCTGTGCACTAGGAATTAAACCCAGGGCTTGGAAGATGCTGGGCAAGCACTCTACCACTGTGCCACACTGTAGGCCTTCAGTGAGAGAACTTTGAAAACACTGATCTTAGTGAAAACCTCCTTCTTCTCACCTCTGTCCTTTGCAAAGAACCAAAGAGGGCCTAAAAGATCCTGAGCTCATCCTCAAATTAGATCATGCTCAAAAATAATGAACATTTTGGCCATCCATCCTCTAAAGGTGCCTGGAATGTACTTTTTTTTTGTTAATGAATATTTCTACGCATCTAGACATCATGGTAATGGCTATTTAAAATAACATCCCATTTCAAAACCATTAAATGTCATCTGAAGCCTCAAGATAAAATTATACACATGTATAATGACACATGTGTCATTAAACACATTAAAATTTTAACTCTCTTGAAATCAGTAGTCTGTATTTGGTACAGAAATAGTAACACTCCATTGATAAGAATATTTAATTAACCACAGCAAACCCATTGCTTGACCACACCAGAAATGAAAGAGAATTTGCTGAAGAGTTCTGTTATCATCTCACTTCTAACCATCTCCGTAGGTTCTGTTTGTCACAGCCTTGGAATTATGTAGACTACCTATTTTAACTAAAATATCTTCTGAGGGTAAATGAGAAAGCTGTTCTCTTAGTGTTCACCATTGTGCATGGGTGTGCACACACGCACTGCCACCTGCACACACCACACACACGGAATTTCCTGTTGTATGAAATCCAGTTTCCTCTTTCTTGTTATGTTGATATAGGAAAATAGTAGTAAATTCTGAGCATCTGACCTAACAAAAACTCCTCGCTGATCTAAATTGAACAACCATCCGTCCTGTTAGTTGTACAATATCCATCCTTGAAATTTAACTCTTTGTCAGAAAGAATAATATTGCTGAAAATAATAGCTCTATTTACTCAGACCACCTTATTTATAATTTACAACCAAAGTATTTTTCACATAAGTATGTAATAACTAGATATAAACCATAGAACAAAGAAGTGACTTAAATGAAAAATCAGATTTATATAATAAATTGAATAGGGGGCTTTAGTTTATTGATTTACTTTTTTTTCTAGAATGTCTTGTATCACAGGCTTTGTTACAAGTAACCTGTTCAGAGAGTTTTTTTTTTAATCTATAATTGTTGGGCCAACTATTTTAACATAAAAAATTTTTAAATTATTTCTACAGGTATTTAATCAGGAAGGAGAATTCATGCTGAAGTTTGGCTCCAATGGAGAAGGAAATGGGCAGTTTAATGCACCAACAGGTGTAGCAGTGGATTCAAATGGAAACATCATTGTGGCAGACTGGGGAAACAGCAGGATCCAGGTACATTGAAATGCTAATGCATATGATGAGATGGTTAGGACTTGTTGAACTGAAGAACTGGCTATGTTCCTGATGGGGATGGTTTCCCTTCTCCAGTTCTTAGGTCTTTTTTTTTTTTTTTTTTTTTAATATTTTTCCACCTTGTTTTTGATTTTTTTTTTTTTTTAAAAGAGAGAGGGACAGTGAGAGAGAAAGAGAGAATCAATTTTATTTAGTTTTTCGCGTGGCTTTTGTTGTTCTGAGACTTTGTTGTGTACGTGATGCTGGGGTTCGAACTCGGGTACTTGGTGGATGCCAGGCAAGTGCTGTAACCACTGGGCCACCACTCCAGCCCCCAGTTTTTAGGTTTTAAGACCATAGATAATCTCACCAGAAGGACCAAACAATGCAAAGTGGAATAGACAAAAGGCTGCATACCTACAGCAAAATCTCTATTACAGGGCTGAAATAACTGGATCCTATAGACCTCCAAGTCATTTTTAGATAGAATTCAAGAGATCCATTGCAAAACTACTACATTATTATTTTTACTAACTTCTGAGTGAAAGATTACCATTTCCCTGAAATATGAGAATAGGTGACTTTCAGTTTTAATAATACCTACGATTTTGTCACCAAGAAAAAAGCAAAGAAATTTTTAGTCTGACAGACATCCCCAGTTGTCATTTATACTCATTATTACAGCAAAATTGTAGTAATTATTAGGCCCTTAGATATTTCTTGTTATTTAGTGTTTTAATTAAAAAGCACACATAATTAGTATATCATAATTTAGTATTAATTTTAAATCTAAATTTTAACTCATTTTCCTTTATAATCCCTGTATTTTGTATTATGCATTTAAAAATATTAATGTATCAAATAACTGATGAGTCAAAGAGGGAGTTGTAAGGAAAAATTTTTAAATATATTAGATTGAATTAAAACACAAATGTAGCATATGAAGACCTGTGAAATTTGGCAAAATTGCCAAAGTAGGATTAAAGGCTTACATTAGAAAAGAGGAAAAGTCTCAAGCAAACACACTAAGCTCCGACCTCAAAAAGGTGGAAAGAGGGGCTGGAACAATGGTTAAGTGCTTGCCTGGCATGTGCGAGGGCACAGGTTCAAACCCCAGCACCTCGTACACAACGAGTGTCAGAGCTACAAAGGCCGCGTGAAAAACTAAATAAAATTCATTCTTCCCTCTCTCCTGTTTCTCACACTGTCCCTCTCTCTCTCAAAAAAAAAAAAAAAGGTGGAAAGAGGAGAGGGAAAAAAGGCAAAGCAAACAGAAGGACGATAATAGTGCAAATAGAATTCGAAAAAGAGAAAATCAACAATCAGGTTGATTCTTTGAAAAAAAAATCAATATCATCAACAACCTCTAACAAACAAACTAAGATTGACAGAGGGAAAAGAGAGCAGAGCTGGAAAGGCAAAAAGACATCGCCTCAGCATTTCAGATATCAATATGATTAGAAGAGAATTCGGTGAACACTCTACATACCTCCATTTGACAATTTAGATGAAATGGACAGTTAATCAGAAAGCATGAACTCTACAACTTATCCAATAGGAAGTAAATAATTTCAATAGCCCTATAATTGCTAAGGAAATTTAGTTCATAATTTTAAAACTCCCCAAAAAGAAATGTTTGGGCTCAGATGGTTTCACTAAAGATTGCTACTGAATGTTTAAAGAAAAATTTAGTGCAGTTCTACAGTTTCTCCCAAAACACAAGGAAACACGTCACATTCCCAACTCACTTTTTTTTTTATCGAGAGAGAGAGAGAATCAATTTTTATTGAGTTTTTCACATGGCTTTCGTTGCTCTGACACTTAGTTGTGTATGTGGGTGCTGGGGTTTGAACCCATGTACTTGCGCATGCCAGGCAAGCACCGTAACCACCAAGCCACCTCTCCAGCCCCCCCTTTTTTTTATAAGAGAGAGAATCAATTTTATTTATTTTTTCATCTGGCTTTTGTTTCTCCGACATTTAGCTGTGTACGTGGTGCTGGGGTTTGAACCTGGGTCCTTGTACATGCCAGGCAAGCGCTGTAACCTCTGAGTCATCACGCCAGCCCCTCCAACTCACTTTCCAACCCAGTTTCTGAAGTTTGATTTTAAGTCTGTTTAAACAACAAAGCTTTTGAATTCTCAAATTGGAGGAAGATTCTTCTCCCATTGTTCTGTGTTCTTACCTTCATGGATCTAAACACATAGAGATGGCAGTATTCATCCTTGCTAATGTGGCCCCATGTGTTCCTGAGAACCCAGAGTGACATCCAGCAACTTTAGATGTCTCTACGAGGACCTCCTGGATCATCAGTTTGAATCTGATACAAGTGTTTATACTTCTCCGAAAAAGAATTGAGGCTATAAATGTAACATAAAAAGCTTTCATTTCTCTAATATGTTTACATCTATTTGGAAAGAGATATTCTATATCTCGTGAGAACCATGTGAAGGGTCTAACATACTACACAAGTTAGCAGGAGCTGAGTTCACTATGCAGCTCTGTGTAGGACCAGTGCTAAGCTGTTTGAATTGTGGCCCTCACAGCGCCAACCTAGTTAGACTGCCTTTTGAAATACTATGTGGGCCAAAGAAAATGGTCAGAAGAAACCAGCGTGGCCTTATAAAAGAAGAAACAGAAGAGCCGCAATGTGTTCCTTTTAGTTTATCTTAGCAGAAACTTATAAACCCAAAAGAAGACCCTTTCGTATCCAAATGTACCCATTGAACCATGGACCTCTTACAACTTACTCTTTTTGGAAGAGGAAAAAGAAATCTCAGTTTTTGTCATAGCATATAATGACTCGGGAACATATTTTGGTCTAGTTTATTTTTCTGCCATAAGATTTAAAGCTGGAAGGGAAAGAAGTGAAGACTCCATGAAAAATAAGGGTCATTTCCTAAGTACCATCCAGTGCCATTTCCCCCCAATCCTTGCATGACTACTATCAGAATATGAATAAGATCTGGCAGCCAAAGGCATATTCTGTCATGGACTCTGAGTGTGAAGAGAGGAAGGAGAAAAAGCAAGCAGAAGTGGGGGAAATGTACATAGAGCAGTGGCCTGAGTAAGCCTAGGGGGTTACTTACATGTTTTTATATATTAAAAGCACCAGTGTCCAGGGTTTTATAAATCATATTTCATCACATTACTGTAACTTCTTCTATAATATTCCGACTTCATATTTTTACAGGTTTTTGATGGGAGCGGATCGTTTTTGTCCTACATTAACACCTCTGCTGACCCACTCTATGGCCCCCAAGGCCTGGCCCTAACTTCAGACGGCCATGTTGTGGTTGCAGACTCTGGAAATCACTGTTTCAAGGTCTACCGATACCTACAGTAACAGTGCCCGCGGGACGCCCCCTCGCAAAGGTCTTGCACTATAAACTGGAATGGATTTCTCCGCCAGGGACCAGATTATGACTGGACTTTTCATGCTAGAAGGAATCTTTGATGAACTTTCCATGGTTATTTCTGAATGTAACAATTTCCTTAAAAACTGCTCATTCAGTTTCTAGAATTCATCATTAGGGTTTAAAAAAAAAGAAATGTCTTCTACTGAATCTATAAAAACTGCGAAGTTTTACACCTGTGAACTATGGCTTATAGGTCAGGGATTTATGTAGTTAATTTTGCAAATCAAACAAACATTAAAAATTATCATATGTAAAAATATTTGTTAATCCTGTGAATGGGTAGCCTTTGCGCAGAGCTTCCAAAAACAAAATCTGTTGTCCTTATATACTTTGTTTAACCTAGGTCACAAGACCTGGGAAATCTTCTAACCTCACTTTTACGGTAGGTTATTTTGGGGGGCAGGGGTATCAACAACTACATATTAATTACTTAAGAAAAAATGGACACTATCTTGCAAAAATCCTCCGAGCTCTGATTTGCAGGCCGCACTTGAGAATCAATGCAAATTTCTCAACCTTTCTGGGTTAGATCAAAGATCCTTTCTATGTGTTCTTTTCACCTTCTCTTTCCTATTCACCTTGTGTCGGAAAACAAAGTACATTTTCAGAGAAACCTGAAATTTCTGATGTTTTGAAAATCATATTAATTTTCAGTCAACAAACAGCCCCATTAATTCCAGACCAATGTACAGGAACGTAATGGAGAAAAGGTCACCTTTTATATGTGCCATGTTTTCACATGTGTCTTTCCCCTTCCACTTCATGAAAGCAAGAGCTTTACCTCCTGCGAAACGTCAGCACATGTAGTAGGACACCAGTATCCTAGGACAGAGAGCCATAAGCGCCCTTTGGAGGACTGATGGTGTCAACCAAAGGCATGTGGATTGATTAATGATTTCCCCTTAGAGAGCAAGTGTTACCAAAGTTCTGTTATCTCGAGAGCATTACAGCTAAGAGCATGTTATGGTTATTTATCATTGTTCAATGAATAGTAGAGGTGTTAAAAGACTATGTATAAATGATAAGGGTAAGGTAGAATGTATAATATATATATATACACACACTTATATATATATATATATATAGCTTTGGTGTATTGAAATAGGCAGCATCTGAAAGACAGAAGCATCTGTCCAGCCATTCTTCAGCACATTCCTTCCTAAAGCAGTTTCAAGCCGTCCTCATGGAGTAAGCCCTAATAATGCAGGTTTAATTTTTGCCATTTTCCAGGAATGATGGTGGTGGTGGACTTTTAGTCAGAAAATGTGTGTTTTCAAAAAAGAAGAAGAAAAAGGTCGAAATAAATGTTGAACTTGAGTCACATTTAATTTAAACTAAGGATAAGTGCATTTTGAGAAACGTTAGAAATGATTTAGTCAATCTGTCATGGATAACTATAAAATAAGAGGCAGGCTATTTCTTCTGTTTAATCTTCTACTCAGTTCTACCAAACAGGATGCCACGTTTGATGTTTTCAGTAATGATCTGGGGATCTTTTTCATTAAAAGCACCTTAGAACTGTATTGTAAGAAAACATTTCCTGTATATATTATCATATGAATGTGATGTTTATTACTTAATTTAAAATTCAGTCATTCTATAGGTTTTTAAAATTTAGAAGGAAATCTATTTCCAATTGCCTATTACGCCCAAATCAACTCTGGAAAAAAAAAAAGCTTTGTCAGAAAGAGTAACATTTAGGTTTAGTATTTTTTTTAGTTGAATTTTTAAAATAATCAAGCCTGTCTGTGATGAAGTTATAAAATCCAATAACATTTTTAGAATGTGAAGCTGGACTTTATTTCCTAATGTCAGTGAAATAAATCTTTGAATTCATTTCTTTTTTCTTCGCGCTGGAGATTGCAAAAGAAGGTGTAAGCTTTACCTCTAAGCTGTACCTGAAACCCAAGTCTTTGAATTTAAATATTCATATTTACAGAGTGCCTTCTAGGTGCCAGGCACTCTTTTAGGCACGGGAATAGAGTAATGGATAAAACAAATAAAAAAATCCTTGTCCCCTTGGAGTTTACCTCTTGGGGAAGGAATTTCATTTTGCCATTTATTATAAAATGTTCTGCCTGAAAGGTAGGCTAGACTCTTAATAGTTCCTGGATGATTTAAAAGAAAATCTTCTAAAGTGGTTAATTTTAGTTTAATTTCATAAGTGAAAATGGCTTCCTATTTAAATTCTGTCAGGGCCTTGATCTAACAAGCAAGAGTTCTACCACTGAGCTCCAGCCCCAGCACTAGACTGTTGATTTTAAAACTAGTTTACTGTAGCTGGAGTGGTGGCTCAGTGGTTCGAGCGCTTGCTTGGTCTGCAAAAGGTCCTGGGTTCAAACAAAGGCCAGATAAAAAATAAATAAAATTGATTCTCTCTTTCTCTGTCTCCTTCTGTCTCCCTTTCTCTCTTATAAATAAATAAACTAGTTTACCTAAAGAGGGCTTTTTGCACATTGAACTATTTGTGAACTTAGAAATTAACTTAAAAACTAATCAGCCATCATATCATCTCAGGCTTGAAGTTAAATTTTTTCCTTGTCAATATTGGCACAAACTGGAATGAAAGTATCGATAGTTTGATTTGGAGCTATTCCGCTGTCTCTTAATTAAAACATATGCTATGGACGCTCCAGGAAATACTATATTTCCCCCAAAAAACATGTAAAATCATATATATTGAAATACAGATAGCATTTCATGCATGAATACATTTGTGCATTTACTGTATTTCTTGGTGAGGATATTTTGAGGGGGGAGGTGCTGCTGATAAGTTACAGACAGACAAGATTTAGATGAAATTTTGTCACATTCTATGGAAAATGCTTTTGGGTAAACTGAGAAGGATATTAAAATAAGTAGCTTTAATTCTGGGCTACTATCGTTGTTTGGTTACTCTTTATCAAGTGTATAGGACCTGTCATATATTCATGATAAGTAGCACTGAGAAAGTACTCATTCAAATTTCCCCTGGGCACTTATGGCAAAATATTGCCAGGTAGGGTTAAAGGTCAGTATGATGCATTTTCTCCCAACACAGACCTCCCCTGCTGGACATGGGAGTTACTTGATCATCCCAGAAACACATCAATAAAAAGCTTTTATGACTGTGTTGGCCATTTTTTCAAAATGGCATATAGTATTTTGATGAAGTTTTAGTCTCCAGAATTAAACAAGTCCCCAGGTTTACTTATTTTCATTTACTCTATGACTAGATTTGAGGCCAAGAAATACCCCAAATCCATGCAACTATTGCACACTTGCTTCCATTATTAAATATACAGGGTATGTCCTAGTGTGGAATTAACTGGAATAGTAGTACCTTAGGAAGTATCTATGGATCCTTGTACAGTAGGGTCAACATAAATACTCTGGTAATATCTACTGAATAAATTTGGAGGAAACAGCAAGTCAACTGCAAATAATCTGCAGATCCCTTCAAAGGGGAAACTCTTTTTTGTACATTTGGATTCTTACATCCTCTCAATTCACCAGCTTCTGAAAAGGGAGGAGTGTTTTTAGTTGAGTAATTTTAAAACAAGGCATTTCCAGGTAGGATAAAATTAAAATTATTTGATGCAGTTCTTATCTAATTTGCTTAAAACCGAAAGTCGTAATACTGTTGCTTTCTGTAAATGTTGCAGGGTTTTAAACTTTACAATTATTTTAATATTTTTGATAACTAGGAATCTAGTATTGCCATAAAGGAAACTAAGTGCCCATTAAAGATTTGTTTGGTATAAATACTTTTTTTGTTTTGGTTTAAATGACAGTAAAGCTACAAATCATGATGCTAATCTTAAAACCTTTCTAAAGATGAATTGTGTGGCAGTGATTGTGTGATCTGTGGAGAATGTATGAAAGCTATTACTTAATATTCTAGCATAGATTAATAAATTGGCTATGTTGTTCCAATGAATGTACAGCACTTCCATTAACTTTTGAAAGCAACACAGCCTTAAATTCAACTCAATGCTTTTGCTTTATGACATGGGAATGTTCATCAACAGAGTGATTTCTTTTTTTCTTTCTTTTTTTTCCCCAGTGCCGGGGATTGAACCCAGTACTTTGCGCGTGCTTAGGCAAGTGCTCTACCGCTGAGCTACACCCCCAGCACAACAATGTATTCTTGTAACAGAATTCTTTATATCATCCTCAACTCTATAGCCTTTCAATCCTATGTTTGGGTATGAAGGTTTTTTTGCTTCATTTTCTTTTGAGATTTTATACATTCCATCTTTATAAGTCCGTTTCATATGTTTTGTGTATAGAACACTAAGTCTTGCACTCTCTGACATTGATACTGATATATTCTCATCGTTTGTTCTTTTATGAATCAAAATGCTGACTGCCTAGTTAAAGAATGAACGCTGTCATCAAAGTGTTTGTATGTTCGTAGCTACATACGTACCACAGTATTTTGGATGCTTTAGTCTACAATAAAACTTTAAATTAATTCTGTCTTGAAACATAGGAGAAACAAGACTCATGTGTATATCTTTACCATGCACAAAATATCAAATCATTATAATAAAGCTTGTTTTCTCCGTTTCCAGAGTGAACGTTTATTTATTTAACAAAATTTTCCCTGCAGGAAGGGGAATAGAGGAGTATTCTAGAATATGTGGAAGATAGCAGTACCTCAAACTGTTTACATTAATGAGAAGAAACTTAGTAAAATTTTTGTTGGTTATGTTGCCAATCATCTGTTTTCATTTAGGATGTATGTTAAACAGGAATCTGGAAAATCCTGACACATGTCCAGCATGTGTTTTTTTTTTTTTTTAAGAGAGAGGGACAGTGAGAGAGAATGAGAATCAATTTTATTTAGTTTTTCATGTGGCTTTTGTTGTTTCAATACTTCATTGTGTACGTGGCCCTGGGGTTATAACTCGAATCCTCACGCATGCCAGGCAAGTGTCGTAACCACTGAGCCACTGCTCCAGTCTCCAGCATGTGTATTTTATAAAAATCAAAATCACTTGTCTTTCTAATCCCTGAGGAATCAAAAGATAAAGGGAACTTTGGCATTCATGGCAGACACATTTCTTTACATCAAAGGACATGAGAGGGAATTCACTACAGACATTGCCTTTAGGACCCAGAATTTAACTATACAGAGTTCATTATGATAAAACTTTCTAGGGCTGGAACAGTGGCTCCGGTGGTTACTAGAGAACACGGGTTTGAACCCCAGCACCACATACACAACAAAGTGTCGGAGCAACTAAAGCCACATGAAAAACTAAATAAAATTGATTATCTTGCTCTCTCTCTCATTGTCCCTCTCTTTCTTTAAAAAAAAAAAAAAAAAGCAGGCCGGAGTGGTGGCTCAGTGACTATAGCGCTTGCCTGGCATGCGTGTCCTGGTTCCAACCCCAGCACCACGTACACAACAAGGTGTTGGAGCAATGAAAGCCACATGAAAAACTAAATAAAATTGATTCTCTCTCTCTCTCTCTAAAAATAAAAAATAAGAAAAAACCTTTCTATATCATACCAAGCGATTGGTCATGCATTTCAAGCAATACTCAAATCATCTAGAGAACACATCTGGACAGCCCCCTGGGACTTCAGTCCCTGGAGGAGCCTGATGATAAACACACAAATGTCACATCTTTTCAAAGTTAGTTTCCATGTCCTTCTCAAATTTAAGAAAATGTTTCTTATTATAATCTCTTAATAATGTCAGAGTTGTCTTTAAAGCCCCCTAGCTACACGCCAATATCTCTCCCACAGTTATGTGTGGTTTCCAGGCTTGGTGCTTAATTCTTTTGTCTTCCTCTAAAAGAATCTTCTCTCTCTCTGGACTGTAAGCAAGTCATCTGCTTGCTTTGCCTGTTCACACACGTTTGTTCCCAGCTACATTTATAGACTTTAAATTATTCATTAAGTAACTGATTATTTTTTTTAATTATGTATTTATTGGTACTAAGGGTTGAACCAGGGGCATTTAACCACTGAGCCACATCCCCAGACCTTCTAATTTTAATTTTGAGACAGGGTCTCACTAAGTTACTGAGGCTGGTTTGAACTTGGAATCCTCCTGCCTCAGCCTCCTGAGCCCTTGGGATTACAGGCATGCGCCTCTGTGCCTGGCTTCTGATTCATATTTTGCTGTGATGGAAGGAACACTAAAGTTCATCTGAATTTAAGATTAAGTATCCCTTGTGGACGATGAAGAATATCTTTTCTTGAGGCTTCAAAAACATTAAGAATTGATTGGAACTCTGAAAGAGGTAATCTCTATTAGTCTTAGAAGGAGAAATGAAACAACAAATCAGAAAAAGATAAAACATAGGGGCTGGAGCGGTGGCTCAGCAGTTTCAGTGCTTGCCTGGCAAGCACGAGGACCCGGGTTCAAACCCCAGCACCACGTACACAACTGAGTGTTGGGGCAACTAAGGTCATGTGAAAAACTAAATAAAGTTATTTCTCTCTTTCTGTCTCTCTCACTGTCCTTCTCTCTTTATTAAAAAAAAAAGAAAAAGAAAAAGATAAAACATGACGCCATTGGCTACTGACTGTGAATATTAATATTATTGAATCCTACGTCTATCTTCACTTTTTTTTTTTTTTTAAGCTAAGGAGGTCCCATTGTCATTGTGGTCTCTTGAGAAGCTTTCAAACTCAGGAAGAGAGACATGCCATAAGCCATTTGGACAATGTTTTAGTTCAGCATATCTCAGATTGCCCACTGGGAACACATTTCATATAAAACCAGAGCCATCCCTCTGAAGAAGAGTTCAATTAAAGCTACAGATTGCTACTGCCAAAGTTAGGAACAGGAGAAGTAAGTGTTCAATCCTCTGTTCCTCCTCCTGCCTTTCTTTTGTTACCATGTTCACCGATCCATTGTCTGAGCTGAAAATCTGGTGTATCACATGCTAAGTGTAAGGGATATGAGGATGAATCATGAAGACTATTGTCCAAAGGTTAGCAGCATCTAGTTGGTAAAACAGACCAGATACTTATAATACTATGACCTGCTTTTTAAATATTTATGAACATATTTTAGCAATATTTGCTAATAACGGTTCATTAGCCAGTATCTATTGAGTACTGTATGATTCCATTACTGTTTTAGCCACTAGGAAATGACAGTAAATAAAAATGCCCCTGGCTGGGTATGTAGCTTAGTGGAAGTATATCTGTGTAGCATGCATGTGGCCTTAGGCCCAATTCCCAGGATTCTAAAGGAAAAAAAGAAGTCCCCATTCTCATGGAGCTTTATTCTACTAGGATGAATCAATAACTTAACGTAAATAGGGCCAGCTACATAATTTGTGGAGCCTGGTGTGAAACATAAATGCAGGGTCTGTTATTTCAAAAGTATGGAAAGGGTTTTTCCCTTTCTTCTGGGGTCTCTCTACTGATCGGTGTTTTTCTTTTGCATTTTAATGTCACGCTTCGTGGCTGTGGGGGCACTTGCTGGTTGAGCGCACAGTCTCGTAGGCACTGGATGCCACACTTGCATCTCAGACTTCCCCACATCATGCTAAACGAGGTCGAGAGAGCATGGGCTGTTCAGGGGAGAACAATAGTTCCATGTGGCAAGATCACAGACAGCTCAAGAAGAAACGACGAGTGATGAGGCCAGGCTACAATGGAAGGTATTGTGCCTGCTCTAAACGGATTTACATTCCAGATAGAAAAATTAAAATATTAATTATACACCTGGCAGTGTGGCTCAGTGGTAGAGCACTTGCCTAGCATGCACAAGCCCTAGATTCCATCCCCAGCACTGAAAATAAAAGGGAGGCTGTGAAAGAAAAATAATTAAGAGACTAATACAGAGCAAATTAAGGGAAGAGCCATGAAGAAGAGTTAATAAAGTAAAATGGAAGTTCCAAGTTGTAATTAATGGAAACAATCCTGCTTCATACCTGTTTTCCCAGCAGTCCTTTTCTTAGCAGAGTCCCAGTTTGGATGACAAATAATATACACCCAACGCTGCCATACACTTCTTTTCTATTATCATGCCTATAAGGAATTTTTTTTCCTAATGGCACCTGCATTGCCATCCCATGAAATTTTAATACCAGATATACTCTATTTGTGGACAGGATCACAAGTCATCGTACCACAAACCTCTAAGACCTTTTTATCCACCAGGAACCTGTTTTGACACCACACTATAAAGAATAATCTCTATTCAAAAGACATAATGGCACTGGCATTTGTAACTAAGGTCCCAGCTCTTAGCTGGGTGGCTGCTAACATTATTTGGGCTGCAGAGATCTGCAACTAGCCCAAATTCCCAGTCTTAACTGGGAAGAGCCCCGAACACTGAAAATGGGCTACTTTGGCCACAGAATTCTGTAGCCAGCCCAATTTCATCTGCCAGCAGGAGCAGAGAATCCAGCCTCATCTCAGAAACCCCGCATCAGTACCATGGAGAAGAGACCATTCTTCTTGTAAGGTGGGAGTAGAGTGACAAAAGAGGGGAGGATTCCTGGAGCAGCACATGCAGAAAGAACCCACCAGGAAATGTCTGTTCCCAATGGGGCAGAGGAAGCATGGAAGTCTCAGCAGCCTAAGGCAAGACCTCTCTCAACGTTACAATCATTTATTGAATCTATACATCACCAGTGACTTCGAATTTTTCTATACCTCACTTTCCTTTATTATTTTTTTTTAAAGTTTTACTATTAGGCTGGAACGGTGGCTCAGCGGTTTCCGCGTTTGCCTGGCAAGCACGAGGACCCGGGTTCAAACCACAGCACCATGTGCACAACTAAGTGTTGGAGCAACTAAGGCCATGTGAAAAACTAAATAAAAGTGTTTCTCTCTGTCTCTCTCACTGTCCCTCACTCTTTAAAAAAAAATAAAATTTTACTATCATAGTACATACTTTAGTCATATCATAACCAATGCATGATGAGAAAGACAGGATAAGATAAATTAATAATATTTTTTGGTACACATTAAAACATTTATTAATTGGCTACCCATTTACCATTTTTAAATTATGTACTGTATCATCAATTGTTTGTATAAAGCACTCTAGGAACACTCAGTTAATGGAACTGTGAAATTAAATACTCCCCTTCTCCTGCTTTCATAAGAAGCATCAGGGACTACAAATTCTTATTTCAGAAGTCACTGATTAAACTTTAAGCAAAATTATTACGCTTTATAATGATTCAAAATCAAATAAATTTCAAAATACTTGAAGTGTTGAAATTTTTTAAAAGTATTTTTCAGGAGAAAGGGTCCAGGCATTTGCTCTGAATCTGCATCTACTGTCATGAGGTAGCCTACTTTAGACCCTTTTGATTTAAATTTCATTGGTTTTTACCTTTTTTAAACCCTAAGGGTAAAACAAGAACACTTTGCATCTCAGACTTTATTTTTTGGCAGCATTTGGATTGAAGGGGTACTCTATCACTGAGCTACCTCCCCAGCTCTTTGTATTTTGAGATAGGGTCTTGCTATGTTGCCCAGGCTGTCCCTGAACTTGCCATCCTCCTGCCTCAGCCTCCTGAGTAGCTAAGATTATAGAAGTGTGCCACCGTGCCCTGAAATCACTTGTATTTTTAGGCCAAATTCAGGTCAGACTACCACCACCGCAGAGAGAAAATAATATGGAAATGCGAGGGCTCAAAACTTCTTTAAAAAGGAAGAAAAAAACAATCAAGAGAATGGGGTGTGGGCGAGGTGCAGATGACTCTGGATTAGGAGCAAATGCATATCATATTGTTACTTTATATGCATTTATGATTATACAACTCATTAATTTTTTTAAAAAGGAAGAAAAATCACAACAAAGAAAATGTGGAAGCAGCTGTTACTTGGCGCCAGGCCCCGCCCCTCTCCGCACGGCCCCGCCCCTCCACTACCAGGCCCCGCCCCTCCATCCGGACCCCGCCCCGTGGGGGCCGCCAGGGGTCGCTGTGCGCCCTACGGAAGAGCTCCGGCGCCTCCAGGATCCTCTCCCCTTCGCTGCTCCGCCTCCTCTGGTTGTTGGCGCCAAAATCAAACCTGCTCTTCCGCGCCACGCCCCTCACTCCGCGCGCCGGCCCAGCCGCTCGCACTATGGTAAGAGCTGAGGCCACCGTACCGGGTCGCCTTCCTGCTCAGGGTCCGGGCGTCGGAGCCCTGGGGGGCGCAGGAGCCTCCTGCGCAGGCGGAAGCGCCCGTCAGGTCGACGCCGCGGCCGCGCAGCTCCGCGGGCACCGGCCTCGGCCGCCCCGTCCCTCCCCAGGGTCGTCGGCTTCCCGCTGGCGGGTGCGCCACGGACGGGTTAGGTTAGAACGTTGAGTTGTGGGCGAATGCGACCCCAGAATGCCGCCCATTCGGAGTTTGTCCGACAGGCGGAGCGGCGCTTCAGAACTGGTGGCCCAGACGCCTCCGGGTTCGGGCCGAGCCGCGGAGGAGAAGGCGCGGGGCGCGCTGGGGCGTCGGGGCCCGCGCCCTCGTCCTCGTCCTCGTCCAAGGCGCGCTCCTGCGCTTTCCCGTCGCCGCGGCGGGTGAAGTGTAGGGAACGCGTCCCAGCGGCTCGCAGTTGCAGAGGCACCCCGCGCGGCTTCCCTGCGCCCGGGTTGGAGGACCTGTGAAAACCCGCTGGATCTTCCAGCCGCAGGGCTCGCACTCGGCTGCGTGGACCGCTGCCTGTGCAGGGAGAGCGTCGCCGTACTGGGGCGGCGACGCGAGGCTTGGCATGCCAGTGCGGTCCCAAATCACCCTTCTCTGAGGTTTCATGTCTTCATTTACATAAACCTTCAAAGTTTCATGCCATTTTTTTTCCTGCTTGTGTTGGCAGAGAATCAACGTCTAATCAAATGAATGTTGAGATTTTAATGTCTTAATTTAGTTAAGTGGCCGTTATTTTGCCGCCCCATTGATGGACAAGGATCTAGTTGCTTGGTATTTGAAGATACTTGCCCAGCTGTAATTAAGAGATAACGGCTTCTTTGTGGTTAAACTAACAACCCAGGCACCTGGGCATAAAATGGTCCCAAAAGCCACAGGACCCAGACATAAAACAAATCTGTTAACAGTGCTTTGTGTTATCGTATTTCTCTTTGTAAAGCTGCTGGTTCAGTATAACTGACACTGAGAACCAAGCAGCGCAGATGCATCAACTTGGTCTTAATCATTCCACCATAAATCACCTTCTAATTGATTTAATGTGCTTGCAGTGAACTCTTTAAAGATGCTACTTCTGATCATGGAGAGCCATGAAATAAAACTTTTTGTAGATAAGTACTTGCAAGTTTTTTAAATATATGATCAAGATGTAAGTTTAGTGTTACGTTGGTCAAAAACAAACTTCTGTCCTCTTTCCTGATTGTGAATGATTGTGAATCAGTAATTTTGTTTTGATGTGGTTGGGCTTATTGGGTAAACAATTGTAAGGCCAGGTATATTTTTGAATTTGGAGAAGTATAGCTCTGTGGGAAGCAGATAACACTTATTTTTTAATTTTTCCAAATTTTATTCAACAAGGTTATCAGGATCTATAAATCCCAATTGGAGAAGGCTCCTTGGCCTTGTTGCCTTTTTTAAGTGGTTTACCATCCTTTGGCCCACCAGGAAGCATCATAGCCTCAGGCCAAGTTTTGAGCCTCCTCCTTATTCATTTGAATACATCTTTAACTTATACTATGGGTAGGTTTTCCATAGTCAAAGTATTAAATGAATCCTTACTAATTTTTTGGGGAAAGTTTCCAAATACAGGTAATAATATGGCATCCTTTTATAACAGTTACGTTCATTTTGACCATGCTGCTCTCCTACTGCAGTTAATAATAAAAATTATTTTGAATCATAAAAGAGACTACTTCTGCCTGAAAAGAATGGAAATGAATATGCAGTACATCTACATTTCTTGAATAACTTATAACTATCCAGTGTTGAACCGTCCTAAAACTCTGCATCTCCAGGACACTTGATGCTTATTGCCTGCCTCTAGGTGAGGGTGTAGATTCCTGTGGAGTGCAAGGGACTTTTT
>PVKS010027207.1:0-27757 GCA_004027875.1 Aplodontia rufa | reverse complement strand
TAGTTCTTTGGCCCATTTATTGATTGGGTTGTTTGTGTTTTTGAAGTTGAGATTTTTGAGGATTTTGTAGATTCTGGATATGAGACCCCTGTCAGAAGAATCACAGTTCATGATTCTCTCCAATTCTGTAGGAAACCTCTTGACTAATTTGATTATTTCCTTGGCAGTGCAAAAACATTTTAGCTTTATGACATCCCATTCACTGATTTTTTACTTTACTTCCTTCACTTTAGGAGACATGTTGAGAAAGTCTTTGCCTGCTCCCAAATGCTGAAACGTTGGACCTAATCTGTCTTCCATCAGTTGCAAGGTAGCTGGTTTAATTCCTAGCTCCTTGATCCATTTTTATTTGATTCTCATGCAAGGTGAAAGATAAGGGTCTAATTTCAACTTTCTGCAAGTGGTGACCAGTTTGTCCAGCACCATTTGTTGAATAGGCTTTTGTCCCCCTTTGTCAAAAATCAGATGCTGAAAGATTTGTGGATTTGTTTCAGGGTCTTCTATTCAATTCCATTGGTCTTCCTTCCTATCTTGATAAAAGTACCATGCTGTCTTTGTTACTACAGCTCTATAGTATAGTTTTAGATCTGGTATAGCAAAACTGCCTGTTTCTTCTTTCTTGCTTAGTAATGTTTTGGCTGTTCTGGGTTTCTTATTGTTCCAAATGAATTTGAGAATTGCCTTTTCTATATCTGCAAAGAATAACATTGGTATCTTAATGGGGATTGCATTGAATCTATATAGTGCTTTTGGCAGAGAAACTATTTTTATTATATTGATTCTGCCTAACCAAGAGCATGGAACATCTTTCCATCTTCTTAGGTCATCTTGGATTTCATTCTTCAGTGTCCAATAATTTTCGTTGTAGAGATCTTTGACTTACCTTGTTAGGTTAATTCCCAAATATTTTATTCTTTTTGAGGATATTGTGAATGGGACTGATTTCCTAATTTCTTCCTCTGCCCTTTTATTTTTAGTGTATAGGAAAACTATTGATTTATGGGTGTTGTTCTTGTAGCCGGCCACTTTGCTAAATCTGTTTATAAGTTCAAGCAGTTTACTGGTGGATACAGGATCAGCAAAAAGGGAGAGTTTGAATTCCTCTCTTCCTATTAATATAAGTTATATGCTCTTAAGCTCTTCAAAAAACACTTTTTAAAACTAACCTTCATAATAACTGTTAGGTAGGCACTACTTTCCCTAATTTGCAAAGAAAGAACATAAATTGAGGCTTATAAGGATTATATAATGTACTCAAGATCACACAGATCTGATGTGCCAAAGCTGGGTCAGGCACCCATGTCTGTCTGCCTTTAAAGCCAATATTCTTAATTACTGTAGTTAACAAAGAAATAGAACTGATTAATGGCAGGGGATTTCATTTTATTAATATGCTCTTTAATGTTTTAAAAGTCACATTTTTCTCACAACTGCATTTCATGAAAACACTAATAGCATATTGATCTAGCTTAACAAGAAAATACATCTGAGTATAAATCTGTACAGGTTTGTTTTGGATAGCATGTTAGTGATCCTTTTTCAAAATGTTAAATGCATGTTCCATTTAATTCTAAAAAAATCTATAGGCAAACAGCCTTAGGCATATACACAGAAAAGAATATACAAAAAGATATTTATTACAGAATTTTTTTTGTTTTAGAGAAAAATCGCTTTTAATGATTTTCAAAGAAGGTGAAAAAGTTACTTTTTATTTTAATTTTTTTATTTCAGTGTATTTTTTCTAATTAAGGAGTTGTGCAATCATAAATGTGTATAAACAATATGATATGCACTTGATCTTAAACCATATAAAAACTAAGAAGTTAAAACAATCTAAATGTCTGTTCAAAGAGGAATAAAATTAAGAGTATTATATAGCTATTAAAAAGAATATCTGTATGAACTTTTAGGAATTATATTAAAGGTATATTGCTAAGTGAAAAAGACAAGAATAGTAGGTGGCATATGTGGGAATGAGGTGGGGACACCAAATGCTTCCATATATACCTGGAATATTGGAATATTTCAGGAAAGATATAGAAGAAGCTCTTTTTTTTTTTTTTTTTTTTAAAGAGAGGACAGAGAGAAATCAAATTTTATTGAGTTCTTCACATGGCTTTTGTTACTCTGACATCTGTGTATGTGGGTGCTGGGATTTGAACCCATGTTCTTGTGCATGCTGGACAAGCACCGCAACTGCCGAGCTACCACTCCAGCGCCTAGAAAAAGCTCTTAACAGTGATTTTAGTGTTTTCCACTGTTTGTGGGAAAGGAATAGATCATCACATTTATTTTAACTTCTAATAAACTGCTTGAATAATTACTTGGTAAATGTATTATTTTTTATAATTATATATATGAAGAAGTCCCACTATAATTCATGCTATCTTAAGCTTTTCTTGGAAACATATTGTTTAATAACTACTAGTTTAGAATTTTATTGCATATGAAAGGGAAGCTTTGAGAAATGTTAAACATATAGCTGTGAGAATTAGAAAAATATAATTCTTCAATGCATTTGGAAGAATAAGAGACCCAGAATAGCCAAAGCAATACTAAGCAAGAAAGGCAAAGCAGGAGGCATCACAATTCCTGGTTTGAAATTATACTACAGAGCTGCACTAACAAAACCAGCATGGTATTGCTATCAAAATGGACACAAAGACCAATGAAATAGAAAACACAGCCAAATACACAAACCTATAGCCATCTGATATTTGACAAAGGTGCCAAAAATATATCTTGGTGAAAAGACAGCCTTTTCAAAAAGCAGATGGTGCTAGGCTAAACTGGATAGTCATAGGTATAAAATGGAAATTAGATCCTTATCTATCATCCTACACCAAAATCAAAATGGATGAAAGATTTAGGGATTAGACCAGAAGACTTAAAACAGCTGGAAGAAGCAGGGTCAGTGCTCCGACATATAGGAGCTGGCACTGACGTCCTCAAGACCCCCAAAAGCACATGAACTAAAACTAAGAATAAGTGGAATGCCAGTAAACTAAAAAGCTGCACAGCTACGGAAGCAGGACTGTAAAGAGAAAGCCTACAGAATGGGAGAAAATCGTTGCCTACTACGCTTCCAACAGGGAACTAATAGCCAGAATATAGAAGCAACTCAAAAATTTAACACCAAAAAAATCCCC
This sequence comes from Aplodontia rufa, assembly GCA_004027875.1. Classification (NCBI taxonomy): domain Eukaryota; kingdom Metazoa; phylum Chordata; class Mammalia; order Rodentia; family Aplodontiidae; genus Aplodontia; species Aplodontia rufa. The sequence continues at coordinate 24,608 of PVKS010027207.1, read as the reverse complement.
CAATCAATAAATGGGCAAAAGAACTAAACAGAGATTTCATGTCGCTACCCTGGCGTCTCTGGGCAGCGGTCGAGGTGATCCGAACCAGCCGGATCGCCCGCCGGGGGCCGAATCAGGAGATGAGTGCCGACGGGTCCCCCCTCGTCCGAGGACCCCTTCCCTCCCAGCCGGGGAAACGAGGCAACAACACGCAGATGGCAGCCCAAAATCCATTTATTACTAAGGCACACAGGTTTTCATAGGGAGGGGAGAAGCCAAAGAATCAATAATCCTTCCAAGGGCGTTGCCAGGGGTTATGCAGATTTTGAGTACAGACAAACTACTAGGGAACAGCCTGTGGTTAGCACATTCCAACCCACCCTAATCTTCTTTTTGCACAACATTTAGGAAGCTTAACAAAGCAGGACCTAGCCCCTTCCTGAAGGAACTTATGGAAATAGTAATAAGATCACTCTAGGGCAGCTGATGAAATGGAGTGAAGGTCAGACCCCCAACAATTTCACAGTAGAAGAAATACAAAAGTCCAATAAATACATGAAAAAAGGTTCAATATCTCTAGCAGTCTGGGAAATGCAAATCAAAACTGCATTAAAATTTCATCTCCAGGGGCTTGGAGCGGTGGCTCAGCAGTTCCGGCGCTTGTCCAGCATGCACAAGTACATGGGTTCAAACCCCAGCACCCACGTACACAACTAAGTGTCAGGGCAACAAAAGACATGTGAAAAACTCAATGAAAATTGATTCTTTCTGTCTCTCTCTCACTGTCCTTCTATCTTAAAAAAATTTTTTTTCATCTCCAGTCAGAATGGTAAAAATAAAAAATATGAATAATAAATGCTGACGAAGTTGTGGGAGAAATAACACTCATATATTGCTTGTGGGACCGTAGACTAGTACAACCACTCTGGAAAGCAGTATGGGGATTCCTCAAAACACTAGGGATGAAACCATCATATGACTCAGCAATTCCACTCCTAGGTATTTTCCCAAAGATCTAAAATCAGCATATTACAGCAACACAGCCACATGGATGTTTATAGCAGCACAATTCACAACAACTAAATTATGGAATTGACACAGATGAATGGATTAAGAAATTGTGGAGTTCTACTCCCCTATTTAAAAGAATGAAATTATGGCATTTGCCAGTAAATGGATGGAAATGGAGACTATTATGCTAAGTGAAATTAGTCAAATTCAGAAACTCAAAGGTTAAATGTTTTCTATCATGTGGAAGCTAGCATAAAATAAAAGGGGGAGGGAAGGATAAGGTTACATAAAGAACCATTCAAATACAAATTGGTAGACAAGCTAAAGGAAGTCTAGGGGAGGAAGGATGGGAAGGAAAAGGGAGCACTTCTAAGATGCCCATGTATTTTTTACTGGAAAAGTTTTAAAAAAAAAGGGGACAGGGAGGGAGAGTTCTGTGGAGTGATATTGGCCAGATTATATTGCTATTTTATATACATGTATGAATATGTAACAACAAATCCCATCATTATGTACAACTATAATGTACCAATAAAAAATATAAAAAAGTAGCTGTTATCCGTTTTATAAAATTCAGAGGTACATGGAAATTAGTATTCTCTTGAAAAACAAATAAGTGAAAGAAGAAATTAAAAGGGGTATTTAAAAAATATCTTGAGACAAAATGAAATTCCAATGTACAGAACTTATCAAATGCAGCATAAACGGTTCTAAGAGAGAAAGGTATGGTAATAAATGTCTACATTAGAGAACAAAAACAGCCCGTTGGATAGCACATATGTAATCCCAGTGACTTGGGAGGCTGAGGTAGGAGGATCGCAAGTTTGAGACCAACCTAAGCAACTTGGTAAGGCCGAAAGCAACTTAATGAGACTGTTTCAAAAAACAAAAAGGGCTGATGATGTGGCTCAGTAGCAAAATGCCCCCGAGTTCAGACTCCAGTACCAAAATAAAACAATCTCAAACAAATGTAAGCTCAAAGTTAGTAGAAGGCAGGAAACAAAAATAAGCTGAAATAAATAGACCAGAAAAACAGAAGAAATGATCAACAAAACTAAGGGGGGAGGGACTACAAACTTTTAGCTTAGACTAAGAAAAAAAAGAGCACACAAAATCACAAGAGATCAGTGCCACAGAAATAGAAAGGATCATGATAACTATGAACAATTACATGCCAACAAATTAGATAGCCTAGAAGAAATGGCTAAATTCTTAGACATGTACAATTTACCAAGACTGAAGTATGAAGAAACAGTATCTGAGCAGACCAATAACAACTATGAAGATTGAATCAGGAATAAAAGGTCTTCCATCAAAGAAAAGCCCAAAACCTAATGGTTTCACTGCTGAGTTCTACCAGATGTTTAAAGATCTAATATAAATCCACAAACTCAAACTCTCAAAAAATTGAAAAAAAGGGAATAGTTCCAAACTTATTTTAAAAATCCAGCATTACCCTAACCCCAAAGCCAGGCCAAGTATATTACAAGAGGAAAATAAATAAATAAAGCAAGCAAGCCAATATCCCTGGCGCAGAAGAGATGTAACACCCTGCCTCCTGGGAATCTCAGGCTACCTGCACACTGGAAGTAACCCCTCCTCTTCCTACGAAGCGGCCTTCAGGGACTAACGCTCTGGCACACCAGAACAGCCCTTGTACCTATCAATAGCACAGCTGGTGTAGCACCCCCATCGCAAAGGATGCACACAGTCCTTTGTTCCGGCTGCTAGGCAGATGCTGTGCCTCAAGCATTACAGGGAACTCAGAGCATTGGCTGAGTAGAGCCAACCCACCTACCTAAAAGTAGAATATCCCCTTGCATTCTGAGTTTTCTGAGGCACTGCCACGTGCCTTAGGAGTGAGCTCATTGCAAGTCTATAATCTCCCTCACCACAAGGCCAAGTTAACACAGCATCTTGCCAATTCTGGGTCCTTGGTACTGTCCTACCTGGACTCACAGAGCCTGTGCTACTGCTGTGTCCCACCATCTGACGGTGCAGAGTCATGACTACATGACATCTCATTTCTTAGAGCCCAAGATGCCATGTATCCTATTGGTTTCAGGTTCAAAGTGCCTCTGGATTACTCCTACCTTGGAGCTATACCAGTGTTATGCCCCTCTCCCTTAGTTAAGAATCAAGGCTACATCCCAGCCCCTTGGGTCTGAGCTGCTGGAGGACACCTCAGAGCAATAGCCTCTGGCTTATTGAGAGTCCTAGGATTCAAGCCACTAATGTTATAATAGTCTCATGATGTGTTGAACCCAAAAACCTGACTCTAACTTGTGTCTGTGAGATTATCACACCCAGGACCAAAAGAGATCACCTCAGTTAAGAGTTCCCATTGTGGGGAAGACAAAAAAAGGAGCATCCCTAAAGCCCACATCCTGAAAACCTATGCAGCCACCATTATTGTCTAAACCACTGAGGCACCTGCAATCATTGCTTGCATTGATCACAATTGAGGAAGCTGCTTAGAAGCTATACCACTTCACCCACAAGAAACCAGAGCCACCATGCCTTGCCCAGCTGACACCCTTAGGCCCGTCTGTGGATGAAATCTCCTTATCCACTCCAAAGTTTGGAATACATTACTGCACCACCAAACACAAGACAATAACACAGGAACATAAGAAATGTGAAAAAATCAAGAAATGTCAAAGGAACACAATTCTTTTGTCACATTCCAAAGAAATAGCAATCTACAAATTGCCTGAAAAGCAATTCAAAATAATGGTCTTAAGAAAACTGAACAATACAAGGGAATGCAAAGAGATAATTCAATGTAATCAGGAAATTCATCATCTGAATGAGAAATTTAACAATAGCTAAAAACACACAAAAATAAAAATGTTTAAGCTGAAGAATTTAATCAGTGTGAAGTAAACAGTATAATTGAGAGCTTCAACAATAGGCAAGATCAATCAGAAGGAATCTATGAACTTGAAAGAAACAGTTCTTCTGAAATGACTTATCAGAAGAAAAAAGGAAGCAACGGAGCAAGAAAGCCTATGGGACACCACAAAACAAGCAGGCATCTACACTAAGGCAGTTTAAGAGACAGAGAATGGGGGAACAGGGGCTGGAGCGGTGGCTCAGCGGTTTCAGCGCTTGCCTGGCAAGCACGAGGACCCGGGTTCAAACCCCAGCACCACTTACACAACTAAGTGTTGGAGCAACAAGGCCATGTGAAAAAAAAAAAAAAAAAAAAGAATGGGGGAACAAACCCTATTTTTCTGAAAGCTAACATGTCTTGGGATAGATATAAACATCCAGATTCTTTTTTTTTTATTAAGGACTTGAGTTATTGTACAATCATAAATGCATACAAAGTAACAATATGATATGCATTTGTTCTATAGGGTCAGTGCTGATCACCCTCTTTTTTGTTGGTGATTTTATTGATTTGCTTTGATTCTCTTTCTTTTAGTGAGATTAGAAGGTGGTCTTATCAATTTTATTTATTTTTTCAAAGAACCAGCTCTTTATTTCATCAATTCTTTTTATTGTCTTTTTGTTGTTGCTGTTGTTGTTCTTGTTGTTCTCAATTTCACTGATTTCAGCTCTGATCTTGATTATTTCCTATCTTCTTCTGGCTTCTTCTGGCTTTGGGATGAGTGTTCTTCCTTGTAGAAATTTAAGTTAAAGCAAAGGTTATTTATTTGGGATCTCTTCTCATTTTTAATGTAGGCACTCAGTGCTTTAAATTTTCCCCTTAGGAATGCTTTCACACTGTCCCAAAGGTTTTGATATGTTGTGTCTTCATTCTTACTCTCTTCTAAGAATTTCTTGATTTCTGCTCTCATGTCTTGGATACATTCTTCATTTAATATGGTGTTATTCAACCTCCATATATATGTGTGTTTTCTGTTATAATTTTTGCTGTTAATTTCTAGGGTCATGGCATCATCATCTGATAAGATATGTGGAATAATATCTACTTTTTTATATTTATTGAGATTTCCTCTGTGATCTGTTTTGGAGAAGAATCCATGTGCTGCTGAGAAGAAGATATATTCTGCTGATTTGAGGTGGAATATTCTATAGATGTCTGTTAAGTCAGTTTGATTTATGAAGTTGTTTAGGCTGAAGATATATACATATATATTATTTATTTATTTATTTATTTATTTTTGCTTTGACAGTCTGTTTGTTGGTGATAGAGTGTTGAAGTCTCCTAGTTTATTGTGTTAAGATCCACAAGTGGTTTTATGTCATGGAATAATTTAATCATGTAATTGGGAGAATTGGTGTTTGGAGAGTATATATTTACTACAATTATATCTTCCTGTTTTATTGTTCCGTTTATGGAGATGTAGTGGCCTTCTTCATCTCTTCTGATTATTTTATGTTTCAAATCCACTTTGTCAGATATAAGTATTGCAACACCAGCTTGCTTTCTTGAGCCATACACATGGTAGATTTTTTTTTCCCATCCTTTCACCCTCAATCTGTGCTGTAAGGTGGGTCTCTTATAAGCAGCATATTGTTGGATTTTGTTTTTTGATCCAATCTGCTAATCTATGTCTTTTGAGTGGTGCATTGAGACCATTCACATTCAGTGTTAGAAAAGTTGTGTGGTTGTGGTTCATAGTCATCATGATTTATTAGTAGGTTCTGTGCTGTCTTCGTTGTCTATTGATAGCGTGTACCTTTATTGAATTTCTTCTGTGGGTTTTGAGGAGTGTTTGCTTGTTCTTCCACCTGGAGTTTATCTTTGAGGATTCTTTGTAATGCTGGTTTTCTGTTCACAAATGCTGCAAGTTTGATCTTATCATGAAAAGTTCTTATTTCCCTCTCAAATTTGAAGCTGAGTTTTGCTGGGTATAGTATTCTTGTCTACATGTTGTGGTCATTGAGACATTGAAAGACCTCCCTCCAGGATTTTCTTATATCTAGAGTCTGAGGTGAAAAGTTAGAGGTGATCCTTACTGCATTGCCTCTGAAGGTGATTTGATGTTTCTCCCTTGCAGCTTTTAATATTATTTCCTTGATTTCCCTTTTGTACGTTTTGAATATGATGTGTCTCATTTGATTGGGCCTGGGTGCACTATAAGCTTCCCGGATGAGCATATCTGACTCTATTTTTATATGGGAAAATTTTTCTCTTAACTATTTTGTTGAGAATGTTCCTTATACCATTCATTTGCATTTCAATTTCTTAGTGTATCCCCATTATTCTTAAATTGTTTCTTCTAATTTCATCCCAGACATTTTGGAAATTCTGTTCATGTTTCATGACCTTTTTTTCTTTTTTGTCATCCTAGTGCTCAAGCTTAACTCAGCCTATCCTCATTGTCAGAAGTTCTTTCTTCAAAAGTTGAGGTTCTGTTTTCTATAGAAGTTAAATTCTTCCAATGTTCCTCTCATGTCATTGACTGCGGATTTTAGTTCTGCTACTTCCTTTTTAAGTTTGTCTATTTCTTTGATAATAGAGTTTTTTCATCTCTTGAGTTTTTGCACTTAGTCCCTTAATTAAATCTTCTTTTAGTTAATTGTTCTTTTTAGTTATCAGATCATTGATAAATTGTTCTAGATTTTCATCCCTCTCCCTGACCATGGGCTTCTTGCTAGGGGAGTTGTGGGTTTGAGGTGCACCTCTTCTTGTTTGATTCTTCATCTTCAAGAAGATTCTTCTGGATATTTGAATTGGGGTTCCCTATGTGGAAGCAAGACAAGTCTCAGGTTCTTCCCTACAGGTCAAGAGTTGTGTCACACACCACCTCTCTGATGACTGCCACTTTCTTCCAGAATACTGTTTCTGCCTAGAGCCTTGTTTTGTTCTACCTTTTGGATCTAGGTTCCAAGACTTGGACTTGGTACCCGGTGGGGTTTCTAGGCAGCCTGCTGCATTGTTGAAGCTAAGAGGTAGAGGTGGGCTGCTGGGTGCTAGGGTCCCAGAGGTGTGGGGTGGGCCAGAATGGACCAACCCATGTGCTGCTCTGGGATCTGGGATCCTTGGTGATGGGATGGGCCCAGTATACCTGGACCTGGCAGGTATGCATGACAGCTGGATAGTGTCTGGGTGTGGGGTCCTTGGGGGTGTCCAATGCATCTGCCAGGGTGGGACCTGAGTCCTGGGCATGCACAGATGCTGGGTGGGGTCTGCTCAGGCTTATTTTCACTCCTTAAATCGAAGTGAATTCTTGGCCTGAGATCTCTATCTGGTTGTTCCTCTTTGGGCCTTTGCTGTTGGATTGGGAATCTTTTCCCATCCCTTACTTGGGTTGAAGTATTGTCAGGAAAGTTGAGTTCAGAAACCAAATCTCTAACCTGTGAACTGTTAAGTGTCCATTAACATTTCCAGCTCCTCATGAGGTAATAAGAGTTCATCAATATGAACAACCAATGCAAACAATAAATGGATTAAATTTGTTATTAAATACTGATTTTATCTATACAATGTTAAATTCCACCTATGAAACAAATGGTAGTGTTAGCCATTACTTTCGGCAATAGTAGTATTTAACCATCACCTATGTCAGGCTTCAAAGCATATAATAGTTATTGAGTTTGGCATTCACATTGGTAATAGTTACAAAGCATTAATGATGGGGGATCAAATGGTATAAAATAATTAGAAGCCTGAGAGACAAGGGAATGTAAGAGGACATTAGAGAAGAGGTGTAATATACAAGCATGAACAGACAGAAAGTAGAGGAAGTGAAGGATTTGCTGAAAAAAAAATGAGGGAAAGAGACAGAGGTACCAATATAGAGGAATGGTGAAGAGATATTAATAGAATTTGAGTGATACCATAAGAAAGGGTAGAAGCAAGTTCAGGAAAACTTTGCAACTGGGGCACAATACAATTCAAATATTAAATGTACTGATCAAAATCCCAATCTTCAGCAGGTAGGATAAGGATAAACATTTACATTGAAAAAAATGCTCAGAAATGAAGGGAGTATAGAGAGAAGAAAGAAAAGGGAAAAAGAGAAAAGGGGGGAAAGAGGTGGGGAAACTGAAAAAAAAAAAAACCTAACAAAGACAAAAAAAAGCAAAGCCCCAAACCCCAGCTAGTATGTTTATATGTCTATGAACCAATCAACTTCTCCAAATGACACATAAATACACATCAAAAACAGAAAAAAAATAAAGATTCTTAATGGAAACTTGGAACTATGTTCACTGAGGTTCTCTCTACACATTAGGAGCAGGTGTTCACTGTCCGCCTGAGTTTTGTTAGCAGGGTCTCTCAGTCTGAAATTATGAGACCTCAAGTAGACAACTGACGTCTAGCTCAGTTTCCTGGGCTTTCTGGGTGGAAATTTCCCTGAAGAGATCAGATTAAGGAATGCCCCAAGGGCTAGCCTTTGCCTGTCTCCCTGGGTATCTGAAACTCAGGAGTCTTCAGGCTGTTATGTGCAGTGGGTTGAAAGCATATCAGTGCTCCCTCCTCTGGTTATACTCACAGTCCCTGCAGGTTTTCTGAGCTCAGACTGTGGTCTCTTTAGTGCTCCTGTCCCACCTTAGCTTATCACAGGAGCCTTCCGGCTGGGGGTGGAGGTGAACAGGGTTGAGCAAGGCTCTCCCCTGCACTCCACAAACACGAATCCTCCTGACCTCAGGGAAGACTGGGCCTATCCCATGCCTCTTCTTCTGGGTTCAGCCTCTGAACCTGGTGCAATAGACTGGATTTCTCAGTAGAAAACTTTCAAGTTTGGAGAGTATACGATGATGTAATTAAAAAGCTGAAAAAAATCCCTGCTGTTCAAGAATACTATACCAAGCAAAGTTATTCTTCAGAAATAAAATTCTTTCTCAGGTAACCAAAGCTGTGGGATTTTATAAGCACTATACCTGCCTTACTGAAATACATACTGGAGTTCTTCAAGTGGAAACAGATAATAATTACTATCATGAATACATATAAAAGTATAAAGCTCACTGGTAGAGGTAAATAAATACATTATGAAATACAGAATACTCCACTACTATTATGGCATTATGTAAATCATATAAACTCACATTTGTTTTAAAGACACAGGTTGAAAATGAAGGGATAGAAGTATTCCATGCAAATGGCACCCACAAGAGAGCAGAGGTAGCTATACTTGTATTTAATAAAATAAGGTTTAAAGTCAAAAGTTGTTACAAGAGATAAGTCATTAATGATAAAGGGGTCAGTTTAGTGAGAGGACATGATCATTGTAAATACTCATGCACCCAATATTGGAGCACCTAAAGTATCATTCAAGTATCAATAAACATGAAATGAGAAATACATAGCAACACAGTAATAGTAGGGGACTTTTAACACCTCTTTTTCAACAATAGATACTATCGTTCAGTACTAGAACTGTACTTTTGATCAAATGGATAAAACAGACATATATAGAACTTTGTATTCAACAATAGCAGAACACACTGAAATCATATCTTGTATCATTTCAGACCACAATGGTTCAAATGAGATTTCACAGAATTAATCTTGAAAATTTCACAAATTTGTGGATATTAAACAGCATATTCCTGAACAATTAATCAGTCAGCGAAGAATTCAAAAGACAAACTAAAACATGTATTGGGACAAACAGAAATTGAAACACAACATCCCAAATTTTATGGGATGAAACACAAGCTATTCTAAAAGGAATATTTATATCAATGAATACAAAATAAGAAAAATCCCTAGTAAATAATCTAACATTATGCCTTAAGGAACTATAAAAAGAATAACTAAACCCAAAGTTAGCAGCAGGAAATAAATAAGAAAAATAAGAATAGAAATAATTAGAAAATAAAAACCATAGGAAGAATTAATAATATTATTATTTGATTTCATTTTTTTAAAGTGAGAGCCAATTTTATTATTTAATTTTTTTTCCTTCTACATAGTTGTGCATGTGGTGCTGGGGATCAAACCTGAGTACTTGCACATGCCAGGCAAGCACTCTACTGCCGAGCCACCTATCCAGCCCATTACTGGATTTCTTAAAAGTTTAAAAACTGACAAACTTTTAGCTAGTTTAAGAAATAAAAGCAGGGGCTGCAGCACTGGCTCAGTGGTTATGGCAAGATGTGGATTTGAACCCCCACACCACGTACACACCAAAATGTTGAAGCAATGAAAGCCACATGAAAAACTAAATTAAAAAAATTGATTATCTCTTTCTCTTTCGCTGTCCCTCTCTTTTTTAAAAAACAAATAAAGACTTGAAATCAAATATACAAATGAAGAAATTACAACAGACTCTTATGAAATAAAAATATTCACAGGAGTTTACTATGATCAATTATATGCCAACAAACTGTATCACCTAGAGGAAATGGATAAATTCCTAGTAAAATGCAACCTACCAAGATTGAGTCAGGAAGAAACAGAAAGGCTGAATAGGCCAATATCAAATAAATAGATTGAAGGGTAAAAAATTCCAACAAAGAAGCCCAGTGCCAGAAAAACGTTTTAGCTGATCTAGACATTCAAAAATTATATACTTTTAAAATTCTTCAAAGAAATGAAGTTAAAGGGAGAACTTTCAAACACATGAGGCCAGCATGACCTTGAAACCTAAGCCAACAAAGACATCTCAAGAAAAGGAAACTAAAGACCAATTTCTCTGATGAATGTTGATGCAAAAATCCTCAATAAAATATTAGCATTGTGAATCCAGCAATGTATCCAAAACATTAATCATCATGACCAAGTAGGATATGTCCCTGGCATTCAAGAATGGTATGCAAATCGATTAGTATGTTACCTCACATTAGAACGACAAATTAAAAACCACAGGATCACTAGGTGCTTTGGTGCACCATTCTTACCTCAGCAACTTAGGAAACTAAGGCAAGACGCTCATAAGTTCAAGGACAGCCTCAATAACTTAGAGAACCTGTCTCTAAAATAAAATGCGGGTAGGGATGTAGCTGAGTAGTAGAGTGCCCCTGGGTTAAATTCCCAGTATTGCACACATACATATGCACACAAAAAAAGGATCCTCTCAGTTGATGCAGGAAAAACATTCAACAAAGTCTAATATCTTTTCTTGCTCAAAGCTCAAGAGTTTAGATATAGGAGGAAAGTCCCTCAATATTAAAAAGACTCTTTATGAGAAACCCACAGCTAGCATTAAAATCAATAGGGAAACAACTCTTCCACCAAGATACAGTATGAGGCAGGGATACCCACTCTCACCTCTTCAGCATAGTTCTGTAAGTAACAGCAAGAACAATTAGACAAAGGAAAAGGAGCGATCACCCAAATCAGACAGTAAGAAGCAAAATTATCTCAATTTCAAGTGATAGTATCTTATATGTAAAATTTCCCAAGATTCCACAAAAACCATGTTATGACTAATAAATTAAGTTGCAAGATACAAAATCAACTTACAAATACCAGTAATATTTTACAATGATGTAACAAAAAGCAGTCACAAGAAGCAATCCTTTTTACTATAGCTTGAAAATTTAAATACCTAGGAATAAATTTAACAAGGAGGTGATAGATCTCTACACTGAAAACTATAAAACATGAATAAAAGAAATTGAAGAAGACACAAATGGACAGATACCTATATTCATGGATCAGAAGAATTAATATTGTTAAAATGCCCATGTTACCTAAAACAAGATGTGATTTCAACATCTTAACAAAATCCCACTGACATTCTCCACAGAAATAGAAAAATAATCCTAAAGTTTGATGGAAACATAAAAGACACTGAAAAAAAAAATTCTGAGAAAGAAAAACTAAGTTGAAAACCTCATACTTTCTGATTTAAAATCATATTACAAAGTTAGAGTGATCAAGATGGTATGATACTTTTATAAAAACATAGACCAATGGAACAGAAAAGAAAATCCTACAATCAATTCAAAAATATATAGTCAACTAATTTCTGCCAGAGTCAAAAGGACACAACCAAGAAATCCTTTTCCATTCATGGTACAAACAAACTGTATTTCCACATGCCAAAGAATGGATCTGTAATCTTGTCTCACCCTACACATAAAAATCAACTCAAAATGGATAAAAACTTAAATGTAAGACCCAAAATATAAAACTCCTTGAGAAAAACATATGGGGAAAGCTCCCGGACATGGGCTTTGTTCATAGTTTTTATATATTATGCCAAAAACTAAGGCAACAAAAGCAAGAACAAGTGGATCTATATGAAGCTAAACACTTCCGCACAGCAAAGGACAAAATTAACAAAATGAAGCAGCAGCCTGTAGCTTGGGGAAAAAATATGCAAACTCTATATCTGATAAGGAATTAATATCCAAAATTTATTCATACAACTCAACAATCAAAAAACAACCTGAGGAGAAAATGGGCGTAGGTAAAAGATTTGAATAGACATTGCTCTAAAGACATAAAACTGCAGGGATATGATAAGGTGCTCAACATCATTAAATATCAGAAAGTGTAAATCAAAACCAGTATGAGATACCACCTCCTTAGGATAAAAATAGTTTTAAAAAGTCAAAAATGAAACATTAGCCAGTATGTGGTAAAAGGGGAATTCTTGCACACTGTTGGTGAGATTGTACAGCCATTATGGAAAGTAGTATTAAGTTTTCCAAAGAAATTTAAAGCAAACCTCCTCGATTACTCAGCAACTCCTCTTTGGGGCAGGTAGCCAAAGAAAATTTTAAACTACCACCTCATAAAGATATTCACACTTCCCAGGTTCACTACAGCATTATTCACAATAGCTAAAATATGGTAATAACCTACATGGGATTGATGGATGAATTGATTTTAAAAAATCTGCAATGTATGCACACACAGGAAGAAGAGTTTCCATTTGTCACAAAGTAGATAAGACTAGAGGACAGTATGCTGAGTAAAATAAGCCAGACAGAGAAAGAAAAATATTACACGATCCTACTTATATTTTAAATCTAAAAATAAAATTTGGTGTACTAAGATAAAGAACAACAGTGGTTTCCTTGGGAGGGGATGGGAGATGTAAATCAGAGGATACAAAGTAGCAAGTACACAGGATGAACAAGTCTAGAGAGGTCAAATGGACAACCTGAGAACTACACATAACTACAGGATTCATAGTAGATGAATATATTTTAGCGACCATTGTCACAAAAAGGAGTAACTGAAATGATAGATGTTAATTTTCTTCATCACAGTAAACTTTTTTCTGTCTCTATGTATACCATAATATCATGTTGTATACCTTAAATATACACAATAAAATTTATTCTTTAAAAAAATGAAATAAAAAGTTGAACTCATAGAACTAAAGTGTAGAATGTTATCACTATGTTGTTGAAAGGATACAAAATTCAAAATTTCAGTTAGGAAGAGTAAGTTCTAGACATTATTGTACAAAGCAGTGACTATAGTCAATAACAAGGTACAGCATTCTTAAAAATTGCTAAGAGAAGCTTCTTAGCAACTAGTCCCTCATGTTGGTCCTCCCAACCACCACTATATTGGGGATGGAATCCAAGGGCACTTGACCACTGAACTATATCCCCAGCCACCCCCTCTTTTTTTTCCTTGAGAGAGAGGATCTCCCAAAGTTGCCCAGGCTGGCCTTGAATTTGTAATCCTCCTGCATTGGCTTCTTGAGTAGCTTGGATTACAGACATTATGAAGGTAGATTTAATGTTTTCATAAAAGAAGATTAGTGTGTGAAATCATCTTAAATGGCTTTAATTGGCCATTCCCTAATGTATACATATTCCAAAATATGCTGTACACAATAAATATGTACAATTTTTATTACTCAATTAAAAGGTAAATTATTTTAAAGCTTAAAAATTGGTTAAATGAAATCATAAAGATGTAACACTGATGGGATAGAACTGTGGCCTGATAAAGAGAATGGTCTCTGTTTATCTGCCATAGGGAGAAACAGCTACCCCTGCATCAGCAGAGCCCCCACTAGAAACTGCATGGGGCACTTTGATCTTGAACATCCCAGCCTCCAGAACTTCATAAATTTGAATTAGTTAAGCCAAAAGAAGAGAAATTGCACAGATATTTCAATGAGAGTGATTTTAAATGTCAGTAAAAAACAATAAAAAATTGTTTGAATCACCTTTAACATCATATCCCTTACTCTTTCACACTATTTAATTTGAAATTTGCAATACCAACATTTCAACTGATCATTTCCACAGGTGTCAAGCTATTCTCTTTATTGACTGAATCTGACCCCACATTTCTGTAATCTCACTCTTGGTTGTACACCAAAAGCAAAACAAAAAAATGCGATGTGTTCACTGGTGGAATGGAGGGTGTTTGTTTTTGGTGATTACTATATACTATGTCATGCACTGGGGTCACAAAGGTTCCTGCTCTTGTGTAACTTGTGAACAAGGAGTTTATAGTCTACCAGTTATTGCTGGCGATTTAGTATAGGTTGAGTTCAAGTACTTTGGTTTGAACTGTGGTTCAAATGCTTACCAGCTTGGTGAGCCTTATAAAATTAATTACATTTCTCAGGGTCAATTTCCTCATGTCCACAATGGTCTAAGTAAAGAGTGAATGATAATGATTGAGGCGACTATTCAGCATTAATAGACTGGTTATTGAACTATTTCCTCAGAGCTTCCTGTGCCGTGCAAGGCACCTGCGTCTTCTAGAAGTCATTCTTGAGCACTCCAGCCCTATGAAGTTGCTCTTACAGGACTAACTATTCCTTTGATGCTTCGTGTGCATTGCTTCATATTGTTAACTATTTATGTGTCCTGGTGATGAAAATGTTGCAAAAGTATTTGACACAGAAAGTCAAAGAAAATTATGATCATAAATTTTACTTCCCCAAGATAATCATTGCTTTATAATTAGTAGATGTGTTTGCAGTAATTTATTCTATTCCTACATATACATTATTTGCTTTTATAAAATAAAGCTCCCATAGCATTGTATGTTTACTTAATTTTATTATTTCTTTTAAAGAGAAAGAGAGAGGGAGAGAAAGAATCAATTTTATTTATTTTTTCATATGGCCTTTCTTTCTCAGTCACTTAGTTTTGTATGTGGTGCTGGAGTTTGAACTCAGGCAAAGCACTTGAACTGCTGAGCCACTGCTCCAGTTCCAGCGTTGTACTTTTTTTCACCCTTTTTGTTTATTCTATATAGTCTTACATTTGGAGGGAATCCTAAATTATTCATGCATACATGGGTCCTGACAAAGTAAATTAATGCTGATCCCAGTCCAGGGTTTTCCCACTTCAACCACTCCCGGCTCTCATGTCTCTTCTCCTTTACCCCATGTTATAGATAGAAATAAGCATATAGGTGTGTGTTAATTTTTGAATTTTCTGAACTTCTCTGCCTGCCTGTGTATACTTGGGCATCTCATGAGAATCCAGAGTTCCCAGGTGCATTGATAACCCTCCTAATCCCTCCTTCCCTTCCTTGCCTCCCTCCTTTCTCCCCCCTGCTTCATAGTTATGGTTCCCCCTGCTTATGTTTATTTTTTTGAGCTTTGCTAACTTTCAACCTGTCTTAGATTTTACTCTAGCTTCCACATATGAGAGAAAACATTCGGCCCTTCAGTCTCTGAATTTGGGATATTTCACTCAGCAGATTTTTTTTTCCCATCTCATCTCCATCCATTTGGCTGCAAGTACCATGATATCGTTCTAACAGCAGAGTAGAATTCCATTGGCTATATATACTATAGTTTTTGAATCCATTCTTCCAATGAGGGGCATCTGGGTTAGTTCCATAGTTTAGCTATAGTAGACTGAGCTGCTATAAACATTGATGTAGCTGTGTCTCTGTAGTATGCCGATTTTAGCTCTTTTGGGAAAATATCCAGGAATGGGGTAACTGGGTCATAAGGTGGTTCCAGCCCCAGTTTTTAGAGGATTCTCCACACTGCTTTCCAGGGTGTCTGTACAAGCTTGCTCCTACCAACAGTGTGTTAGTGTTCTTTTCTTTCCACAACCCCTTCAGCATCAGTTATTGTTCTTATTCTTCATTTTTGCCACTCAGATAGGAGTGAGGTAGAATTGCAGTGAAGTTTTGATTTGCATTTCTCTGATTGCTGGTGATGTAGAACATTTTTTCATGTATTTATTGGCTTTTTGGACTTCCTCCATTGAGAAGATTCTGTTTAGTTCCCTAGCCCATTTATTGGTTGGATTATTTGTGAGTTTGGTGTTCAGTTTTGTGAGTTCTTTGTATATTCTGGATATCAGCCCTCTGTTGGAGGTGCAGAAGGCAAAGATATTCTCCCATTATGTAGGTTCTCTCTTGACACTCTTGACTAATTCTTTAGCTGTGGAGAGGCTTTTCAGTTTAATGACATCCCACTCATTGATTCTTAATTTTAATTCTTGCACTATGGGATTCTTGTTAAGGAAGGGGTACCTACACCGATGTCATGGAGTGTTGATCCTATTTTTTTCTTCTAGGTATTGTATAGTTGCTGGTTTAATTTCTAACTCTTTGATCCATTTCAATTTGATTTTTGTGCATGGTGAGAGATAAGGATCTAATTTCAGTTGTCTGCATCCAGCACCATTTATTGAAAAGGCTGTCTTTTCTCCACACTATATTGTTACCCGCTGTGTCAAATATCAGATGGTTAAAGATTTGTGGGTTTGTCTAGGTATCTTTTAGTCTGTTCCATTGGTCTTTATGTCTGTTTTGATACCAATACCACACTGTTTTTGTTACTATACCCTATAGTATAATTTCAGGTCAGTATTGTGACACCTCCTGCTTCCTCTTTCTTGCTTAGTAATGTTTTGGCTATTCTGGGTTTCCTGTTATTCCAAATGAATTTGAGAATTGCTTTTTATATATCCATGAAGAATGTCATTGGTATTTTGATGGGGACTGCATTGAATCTGTACAGGACCTTCAGCAGAATGGCCATTTTAAGTATATTCATTCTGTCTAACCAAGAACATAGAATGTTTTTCCATCTCTACTCAGGTCTTCTACAATTTCTTTTTCTCTTAATTTTTGATAATTTTCATTGTATCAATCTTTTATATCCTTTGTTAGATTGATGCCCCAGTATTTTATTCTTTTTGAGGTTAGTGTGAATGGGATGAATTTCTTGATTTTTTCTTCAGTGGAATTGCTGCTGGAGTATAGAAAAGCTATTGATTTATTAGTATTGATCTTATAACCAGCCACCTTGCTAAATTCATTTATAAGCTATAGTAGTCATCTGATAGAACTTTTTGGGTCTGCTAGATATAGGATCATGTCATCAGAAAATAGAGATAGCTTGACTTCCTTTTTTCCTATTCAAATTCCTTTGATTTTCTTCTCTTGTCTGATAGCTCTGACTGTGGCTTCTAGGAATATATTGAATAAGAATGGTAAGAGTGGGGACTGGAGCTTTGGCTTGGTGGTTGCAGGCTTGCCCAGCACGTGTGAGTACGCGAGTTCAAACCCCAGCACCATGTGCACAGCAAAGTCTCAGAGTGGCAAAAGTCACATGAAAAACTAAATAAAAAATTGTTTTTTTTTTTCTCTCTCTCTCACTTTCCCTCTTAAAAAAAAAAAAGAGTGGTGAGAGTGGACAGCCTTGTCTTGTTCTTAAATTCAGTGGGAATGCTTTCAGCCTTTCTCCATTAAGTACAATGTTGGCTATGGGTTTGTCATAAATAGCTCTTACAAAATTAAAGTATCTTCCTTTAATCCCTATCTTCTCCAGAGTTTTGAGCATAAATGGGTGTTGAATTTTATTGAAGGACTTTTCTGCATCGATCTAATCATATGATTTTTATCTTTAATTGTGTTTATGTGATGAATTACATTTATTGATTTGCATATGTTGAGCCAGTCTTGCATTCCTGGAATGGAGCCCACTTGATCATGATGTATTATCTTTTTGATGTGTTTTGGATGCGGGTTGCTAGGATTTTATTAAGGATTTTTTGCATCCATATTCATCAGGGAAATTGGTCTGTAGTTTTCTTTTCTTGATCTGTCTTTACTGGGTTTTGGTATCAGGATTATATTTGCTTCTTAAAAATTATTTGGAGGATTCCAACCCTTTCAATTTCATAGAATAGCTTACAAAGGAGTGGTGTTAATTCTTCTGTAAAGGTCTGGTAGAATTCTGTTAAGAATCCATCAGTTCCTGGGTTTTTCTTTTTTGGAAGATCTTTGATTCCTTTTAAATTTTGCTATCTGAGTTTGGTTGGTTTAGATTTTCATCGTCCTTCTGTGTTAATTTGGGAATGTCGTATGTGGCTAGGTATTTGTCCATTTCTTCCAGGTTATCAAACTTGGAAGAGTATATCTTTCCAAAATAAGTTCTAATATTCCTCTGGATTTCAATTGAGTCAGTCCTGATGTCTCCATTTTCGTCCTTAGTTTTGTTAATTTGCTTCACTTCATTCTTCCTTTTGGTGCAGTTGGCCAGGGGTCTTTTTTCAAAGAATCAACTCTTTGTTTTGTTGATACTTTGTATTGTTTTTTGTTCTCAATTTCATTGATTTCAGCTCTGACCTTAGTTATTTCCTGCCTTCTGTTGCATTTGGGGTTGGATTGTTCCTCTTTTTGTAGGGATTTGAGTTGGAGCATAAGTCTATTTATTTGAGCTCTTTCCTGATTTTTGATGAAGGTACTCAGCACTATAAATTCACCTATTAAGAATGCTTTCATACTATCTCATAGATTTCAATACGTTGTTTCATCATTCTCATTCTTTTCCAAGAATTTCTTGATTTCTGTTCTCACTTCATCTTTGAGCCATTCTTCATTTAAGAGGTATTATTCAATCTCCAATTATTTGTGTATTTCTGTTGTTTTTCCTGCTGTTAATTGCTAAGATCATACCATTGTGGTCTGACAGGATACATGGGACTATATCAACTTTTTTGTATTTGATAAGATTAGCTTTGTGGATGAGGATGTGATCTATTTTGGAGAAGGATCAATGTGCTGCTGAGAAGAAGGTAAACTCAGCAGATTTGGAATGGAATGTTCTGTAAGTGTCCGTTAAATTCAATTGATTGATAGAGTTGTTTATGTTAGAGTTATCTTTATTGAATTTTTTGCTTTGATGATCTATGATGTAGTGACCTCCTTTCCTTTCTGACTAATTTTTGGTCAAAATTAACTTTGTCGGATATAAGGATCACAATACCAGCTTGTTTTCTTGGGCCACAAGCCTGGCAGACTTTTTGCCAACCTTTCACCTTCAATCTGTGTCTACTTTTGGCTGTGAGGTGTGTATCCTGTAAGCAGCATATTATTGGCTTCTGTTTTTTTGATCCAATCAGCTAATCTGTGTCTTTTGATTGGGATATTGAGTCCATTCACATTCAGCGTTAGAATATGTGATTCTGGGTCCCTGGCATTGTGACCTTTGCTATATGTTGTGCCATCTTGGATATCTTTTAGTGGGTTATGTTATTATTGACTTTCTTCTGTTTATGGGCTTTGGGAGTTGTTAGCTTGTTCCTCTGTATGAAGCTAATCTATTAGTATTCTCTATGGAGTTGGTTTTGTGTTCATGTATCTTGCTAGTTTGAACTTATCATGGAAGTATTTTTTCCCCATCACATTTAAAGCTGAGTTTTACAGGGTATAGTATCTTTGGCTGAAAATTATTTTCTTTCAATATTGAAAAATATCAAGAGGAGGAAGATGGCGAGCTGAAGGGAGGCGGCTTTTCCTCTGGCTCCGAGTCTGGATGGGAAAGCCCCAGTTTATCTTCAATTTTTCAAGGTGCATTCTGGGGAATATATCTATGAACTTCTAGTGCTAGTTTGTGAAGCTTTTTTGAGGAGCTGATCCCTGGGAGTTTCTCGTAGGTGCAGCAGTTCGGCTTTGTTTGTTTACATTCCGCCAGCAATCGGCAGGCAAGCGGCCACCTGCAAGTGGGCCAGCGAGCAATGGTGGAACTGAACAGAGTGTGGAGGAAAAAAAGGGATTTTACCCACCCCGCCAGGAAGGCAGAAGTTCAGCTTTGTTTGTTTACATTCTGCCAGTGGGGTGGGCTGCAGAGGGTGGGGCTGCAAGCTGTGCTGGGAAGCAGCCTGCTGAGGTGCCCAGCGGAACACGCTGCTCGGTGGGGAAAGTGGGGCTGCCATTCGAGCCCCAGGAGACAGCTCTGTCTGGCTTTTTAGAGCAGCCTATGAAAACTGCATCAGGAAATGGCCCTGGCTTCAGTCTGATCCAGGAAGAGAAGGCCTTGGCCAGGCCCAGGCTCCACCTTTCTTAGGAGGTCTTCAGTTTGTGGAATAAAGGGGAGCAATTCCCTGCCCTGTCCACTCCCCCCAGCCAGGAGGATCACATGACAAGTTAAAGGCTCTGCGTCTTCTGCCACAAGAGACAGCGTATGCATCTCCCAGCAGAGGGAGAATAGAAATCATCCATACTCCCTGCTCATTAAGTCCTGGCTTTCAACTCCCCTGGGAGGCTGGCAAACAACAGGGCTTACCAGAACAAGTCCTCTCCAGTGAAAGCCCCTCCTAGAAATCCCAGGAGTCTGAGGACACCCGAGTCCTCTTTGTGAGATCACATAACCACAGACTGAGAGGCATTCATATCAAAACCCAGAAGGACAGTGATCATCTCCTCCCAAAGGTCCCAGAGACTTCCTTACTGTCTATAGTTCCAAGTTTTCATTAAGAATTTTTTACTTTTTATCTGATTTTTGTATACATATATACATTTTTTTCTTTCTTGCCTTCTGTTTATCTCCTGTTCTTGATGTGTATTGGTACAATAGCTGGAACAGTTTATCGGTTCATGGACATATAAAAATATTAGCTATTTTTGCTTTTTTTTTCTTTTGTTTTCTGGATTTTTTTCACTCTCCTTTTTTATTTTTTATTTTTATTCTCTTTTTTTTTCTGTTCCTGTTTGTTTTAGTTTTTGTCTTGTGCATTTGTTCATTTCCTTGTCCTCCCTCCTGAAAAGAGGTATTCTGGTCAGTGCATTTAGTATCAGAAGTATACTGTGCTTGACCTCCTTATTTTACCTACACCTGCTTCTACCCTTGTGTGATCTCCCAAATCTTATTAATATCTCTTTTACTCCTACTATATTTTACCACTGCTATCCCTGCTTCCCCTAGGGTCTGTTTTTTCTTTCCTTTTGTTTTTCTTTAATTTAGTCTTTCATTTTCTTTTTTCTCTCTTTTTTTCTTCTTTCTTTCTTGTTCTTTCTCTCTTCAGAAGATCCTATACCTCCTTCAATTTCTCACTGTCCACAATTGGTCAGTATAGCAAACTAGTTTGTAATGTCCTCAAATTAACCTCTTCTCCTCTGTACTGTCTCAATTCCTAAACTATATGCTGTTCTCTCTCTTCCTCACTCAAAGCCTTTAACCTATTCACATCCCATTTTTATCTTTTCCTTATTCCTAATTGAATCACTGAATCCATGCTAACACCTTCTAGTTCTTTTTTCTAACTCAGGAGCTCCACACTATCTCCCTACCCCACTTCCTTGGATTTCTAGATTGTACTTCCCCCATCTACTGAGACCCTGCTAACTGGTAACACGTATTTACTGGTTATCTTAACATATTGTGAGAGCTCTCATGGAAGAAAACCACTCCTAAAGGTGCTAATCACAATTATAATTATTTTAGTTGAAACTGTTCAGTATATGCACCTTTAGGCTCATATTTCTTCATTGACTGGACTGGAAGCCGTTGAGATGCGCTTCCCAAGTAGCACCCCAGTCCAACAAAGCACAGGCACAAGAAGCTCCAATAACCCTTACAACAGTAACTAACATAATCAGTCTTCAAGCCATATCCCCTGTACCTGAAAATGAGGAAAAGAGGTAATTACTACCATTTGCACCCTCATAGCTCCCCATTGAAGGACTCCATGGCAGAGGTCCTAGATGAAAACCAAGAAAAATATATCAACATTATGATCAGTAACTCAATCAAGGAGTTGAAAGAATTAAGGAATGAGATCAGAGAGTACTTTCAGGTGATGAGAGACAACTTTCATAAGTAAATAAGGGAACAATTCCATGAAATTAAAGATTATATTTATAAAGAGTTAGACATTCTGAACAGAGATGTAGCAGAGCTATCAGAATTGAAAAATACTGTCAACCAAATCAAATCCTCACTAGAAGATACTAACACCAGAGTAAACTCAACAGAAAATAGAACTCAGTTCTCGAAGAATGAGCATCAGATAATGAAGACAGGTTGAGCAATGTCAAGTTCAAGGAGGACAGACAAGAAAAGTAACTTATCATGCATAACCAGAACTTCCAAGTAATATTTGATAAGATGAGAAGAAACAACCTGAGAGTATTTGGACTGGAAGAAAACATCGAACAACAAACAGGAAGCATTAGGAACATATTAAATGAAGTTATCAAGGAAAAATTTCCTCATATCAGGATTGGTCCAGATTACTAAATCCAAGATGCCTATAGAACATAAAACAGACCTAACCAAATGAGAAATTCACCAAGACATATCATATATAAAATGATGAACAGAGAAACTAAAGAAAGAATTCTAAAAGCTGCTAGGGAGATGCCCCAAGTCACTTTCAGAGGCAGACCAATCAGAATCACTACGGATTTTTCAGACCAGATAATGAAGGCCAGAAAAGCTTGGAACAATATTTTTCAAGCCTTGAAAGAGAACTATTTTGAGCCAAAAATAATATACCCTGCAAAACTCAGATGTAAATGTGATGGAGAAATTAAATACTTCAATGATAAATTCAAGCTAGCAAGATACATGAACAGAAGCCCTGCATTACAGAATATTCTCAAGGACATTCTTCATTCAGAAGAACATGCTAATAATTCTCTTAACCCCTAAACAAGAGAGTGTCTCCAATCACAATACACTCCAATAGAAACCCAAGATGGCGCAAAACACAGCAACAATCACAAAGTCTGGGACTCAGATTCCCATATCTATTCTAACTCTGAATGTGAATGGTCTCAATGCCCCAATTAAAAGACACAGATTGGCTTACTGGAACAAAAAACAAAATCCAACAATATGTTGGATTTCAGAAAACTGAAATGAAATAAATCAATAAAATCAAAGATGAAAATGGAGATGTCACTGCAAACTCAGCCAAAATCCAGGAGATTATCAGATCTTATATTGAAAATTTATACTCTACCAAGGTTGATAATCTGGAAGATATGAACAGATACTTAGCCACCTACGACACCCCCAGATTAACACCGGAAGACATTGAAAATCTAAACCAATCTATCTCAGGTTCCAAAATCAAAGCAGCAATTAAAGGCCTTCCACAAAAGAAAAGTCCTGATGGGTTCACGGCTGAATTCTACCAAATGTTTACAGAAGAATTAACACCAATCCTCTATAAGCTTTTTGATGAAACTGAAAGGGTTGGAACACTACCAAACACTTTTTATGAAGCAAATATAACTCTCATACCAAAATCTAACAAAGACTTATCAAGAAAACTATAGACCAACTTCCCTGATGAACATAGATGCAAAAATTCTTAATAAAATTCTAGCTAATTGGATCCAAAAGTGATGATGATCAAGTGGGCTTCATTCCTGGAAAACAGGGCTGGTTCAACGTTCACAAATCAATAAATGTAATTCACCACTTAAATAGAATTAAAAATAAAAATCATATAATCATCTCAATCAATGCAGAAAAGGCCTTTGATAAAATTCCATATCCCTTTATGCTCAAAACCCTGGAGAGGAGAGGGATCAAGGGAAGATATTTTAACTATGTAAGATCCATTAATGACAGACCCATAGCAAACATTATGCTCAATGGCAAAAGACTGAAAGCATTTCCACTTAATTCAGGAACAAGATAAGGCTATCCACTTTCACCACTCTTATTCAATATAGTCCTTGAAACTCTTGCCAGAGCTATGAGACAAGAGGAGGAAATCAAAGGAATTCAAATAGGAAAAGAAGTCGTCAAGTTGCCTCTATTTGCGGATGACATGATACTCTACCTAGAAGACCCTATAAGCTCAACCAGAAGACTTCTGGAGCTTATAAAGGACTTCAGCAAAGTGGCTGGTTATAAGATTAACACCAATAAATCATTAGCTTTCCTATACTCCAGCAACAAGGACACTGAAGAAGAAATTAGGAAATCTGTCCCTTTCACCATCTCCTCCAAAAAAAAATAAAATACTTGGGCATAAATCTCACAAAGGATGCCAAGGACCTATACAATGAAAATTATTGAACTTTTTAAAAAGAAATTATAGAAGATCTGAGTAGATGGAAAAACATTCCATGTTCATGGTTAGGTAGAGTCAATATCATCAAAATGACCATTTTACCCAAAGCCCTATACAGATTTAATGCAATCCCCATCAAGATACCAATGTCAGTCTTCACTGATATAGAAAAAGCAATACTCAAATTTGTATGGAATAACAGAAGACAGAACACCCAGAATAGCCAAAACATTACTCAGCAAGAAGAGGGAGATAGGAGGCATCTCAATTCCTGACCTGAAAGTATACTACAAGGCTACAGTAACAAAAATAGCATGGTATTGGTACCAAAACAGAGTGGAAGACCAATGGAATAGAATAGAGGATTCTGAGATGAACCTTCATACCTTTAACTATCTGATATTTGATAAAGGAGGCAAAAGCAAAGTGTGGAAGTATGATAGCCTGTTCAACAAATAATGTTGGACAATTAGGACAGCCATGTGTAGACAATTGAAATTGGATCCTTATCTTTCACCCTGCACAAAAATTAAATA